>CABFOV010003287.1:0-68150 GCA_902141375.1 Timema poppense | reverse complement strand
ATGTAGATAACATATTTTGTGACAATGTGGTGGTTTGGACGGTCAAGACTCAGATGACAAATGAAGTGATTGAATTTTCTGGTATTAAATATAACATAATTGGTTATTTTATGAAATTAAGTGTATTTTAAAATAATGGGTCGTATATTTATATTCTTATACACTATTTTTTCTTCTAACCATTTATTAATAATATCTTGTATAGTGATCGATGCATATTCTCATCCCGCATAATTTCACGTAAAAACGCAATGTCTCCGGAAGTATTTGTCCAATGTATATGTATAATGACGCATTGAGGAGGCAATAAGACAATCTAAATAAATGTAAATGTAAAAAATGTAAATAAACCGCTTGCATATTCGGCGTATTTGTTTAGAAATTCTTAAAATAAACACCAACATATTGATTTTACCAACTAATTTTTTTTATTATTTAGACTGTAGCACAGCAACTATGGAATATACGTTAAATACTGTATCATATATTTAGTAGATAATTTTAATATTTTTCTAATGAGAATATGAACAATAAAATTGTTAAAATATTTACCATGATAATTGACTTTAATATTCAATGGTGGTCATATTTATGACGTCATCACGTGTATGTGTCACACATAAGAGAGTGACACCATGGTTATTCTTGAACTAGAGTGAATTATTAATCGAATTAAACCACCCATATATACTCTTCACTAAATCTGCTACAACATAAGGTTTCTGAAACTACGCTCCCATACTAGAGATCAATGTGGTCTTGTTCTATCATAATTTACCAACGTGGATCTACTTGTACTTGACCTGTTTTATACAACTTATACTACATCTTAAACTGGTTTAGGGTTGAGGTCAGCGCAGCTGGAGTAAGGAGTGGAGGCTCATCACATGCTCGACTAATCCGTGAAGGGTAGTTGCCATGCAACCGATGCATGTTGCCAGATTTCTTGACAGTTATTGAGTATGCTTGCTTAGTAGTAACGCGAAAACTCCCGCTGCGTGGCAGCTATGCTCCCCAACCTACCCACCACGCGGAACCTAAAGCGGTTTAAGAAACTTCAAACCCACAGAGACTAGATCATGCTTGACCAATTTTACGCCATAAAAATACTAATAAAATTGCTAAAACACACAGATTCGTAAAAAAAAACACTTTATAAGAGCTTTTATGTGTTAAAGGTACCTTTCCAAAGGTATTGATGATCTTTATCACAGCAAGAAATTTGGTGTTATAATTTGCTCAATCATGTTGATAGCTAATTAATATTTTTTAATAATAACGAGCTAATAATAAGTATGAAAAGGCGTTGGCACGCCTCAAAAAGAAAATTTTAGTTTTGGAGAGTTGAAAAAATGTCACCAAAGTAATAGACAATAACTATACAACCATGATAAAATATTCACTTGTATTCACATTCTAGTGTAACCATTGTAGGAACTGCCTGAGGTTTTAATAATTAGATATCTTAATTATATTACTATTAGGGTGTGGACTAATATAAGTAAATCTTGGGGTACTATTAATAATAAGCTCAATCAGGGAAATCAAATTTGAATGGGCACAAACGATTTTTTTCTCAAGACCACCAGGTAGATCAAGGATAATCAATATGGTACTTACAACAATGTCCATTGCATATGGCCCGAACGGGTGGTAGGACGCAGTACTAATAATAATTATAATAATGTACAAGAATTCAAACTATCGGCCCGGTGTTGTAACAAGAACAATACTCACAACAATGTATTGTAGGCCCACTACAAAGTTCAATACCTTAAGGTGGAACAACAATATTGACAACTATACTATAACATTAAAAGTGTGTATGTCAAAATGAATTGGGTGGTTTTAGTACTCATAACAAAACAAAATACAATACGTATATTTATGTAGATTTTTCTGTTGTCAATCGTTCTTCAAATAAAACCCGCCTGAATGGTTCCATCTAAGATACGACTATAATGATAGAGATTATAAATTTATGACATAGTTCATTATTTAACAGATGTGTCAATTAAAATTTGGGATGAATTAATTTTGGAATAAAACTCCATAGTTTAATTTACTTTAAAATATTATTGATCTTAAGTTATCAATCCCATAAAACAAAGGAGATAAATAATATTGGTGGTAATAGTACTATCACACTAGTATATATAAAAATATTAGTTTCAACTAAATAAATGAAAAAAGCTTAGTGAAACTTAAATTAACTCTTTATTTATTAGTTTCTTATATTTTATGTTGAGGTGGGTAAAATTATGATGAAAATCGAATGTATAGTAATGTAATCATGTGTAGGATTAATAGATGTTCGTAGAGGAAGGTATTGAAAATCGACCATTTAGCATGACATATTCTTTTTAAATGTGTAGGTATAAAATATATGGGTAGCATATTACTTCTTATGACAGGTGCGTCATGTGGAAAACAAACTACTTAAGTCGAAACTTGGAGCTGGGGCTTTCTAATGGAATTCCCATCTGTAATATTAAACAACATTTATTATGAAAAAAGTTTTAATAATTATTTGATGAAAATGTTTCTACCTCACTCTTTCAGAAAAACTCATTAACTCCTTGTTTCAAACTTCAAGTTGTTGGTCCTATATTGTAATTCACCAAAGCGAATCCAAAGTGGAAGCAAAAGTTATTTCAAAAATCTAAACGAAAGATAATAAAAAAAACATATCTGGATGGAATAAAATTGACAGAAATAAAGCTTACGAAAGTAATCAAGAAGTATAATATAAAATATTCCTAGGGGAATATGACTAGTAAATTAACATATCATTTGAAAAGCTTTCAAATTTCAAGGAGGTTCTTGGTCTGAATATTTACTCTTACATCCTTTACAATCAACCATCCAGTTGTTTCTCCAACATTTCAAGAATTTCTCCTAATGTACGATAAATCAGCCTATACAACCTTGCGAAACAAAATACCTTTAATCCCTACAGTTCAGTATAGCCCAACTGAAAATACACTAGCAGCGGTGAAAAAGTCAACCAATGACATGACTCCGATATTTAGAAACAAAACTGAGTAATCACATCCTCCAACAAATACCTGGCTATTACTAAATAGTTTATAAAACTGTGGGACCAATGCGCAGTAGAAATAATAATAATCATAATATTTAGCACCGCGTCTTATTACCCGTTCGGGCTATACGCTTTAAGTACTAATTACTCTAATGGATTAGGAATTGTGAAGGTTGAATTAGAGGAAGTGAGCCCGCATTTGCGTGGATGGAGAGTGGAAAACCATTTAGGAAAAACCCCTCCCAGTTCACCCGACCGAGACTCAAACCTCGATCTCCCCGTCCTCAGCAGCCGAGCTCAACACGACAAGCGCGTTAACCAACTACGCCACCGAGGCGGGTTGCAGTAGAAATAGCTTGCATGGAAATGAATGTGCAATGAAAGTGTCCAAAATCGCCATGTTTATTTCTTTGAATGGCGGTTGAAAATAGGGGCAAATCATTGTTTCAATTAATTAATATATTGATCTGATGAAAATATCACTAAACTGCTTTCTTCGATATAATTTTATAAAAGTTAATTTCAGTTTATAAAAATGTAAACACTATTCCCAAAATATGAAGCAAAATATGTAACCATGTTAATGGTTAATTCTTCCGATTTTATTAACTATTATAACGGTACTTAGGAATCATTTTACAGAAACTATAAAAAATATATATATTATTATTTATTCTGCATGTGTATTCTTAAAACGACATACAATATTATTGCATATTATTATCAGTATAGTCTTTGAAAATCTCAAATCTCAAAATCCAAATTTTGCTATCACTACCGATACGCGGAAGCAGCAATGGGTCGATAGTTGCCAGGCATTATTGAATCTGATTGCTTACAAGAATATTTTGGACAATCTGTTCTGATCAAATGAAGCTCATTTTCATCCTCACTGGGTAGGGGAAAAGACACAATTATTGGTTCTTGGGGAGGATAAAGCTCCATTCACATCACCAGATACCATTACATAGCCCAAAAGTTACTGTTTGGCATCTTATCTTCATGCATTATTGGGCCATATTTATTTTAAGATAATGGGAGGGCGGTTCCAGTGAATACAAAACGCTACACTGCCATGATCAAAGAGTTTTTTGCCCCGAAAATCGTTAACATGTAGAGCGCATTGTTTAAACATGACGGAGCGAGACCACATACAGCTCATTTGAGTATGGAAACTATTCATCAACTGTTTACAGGGTGCCTTATTTACCAACGTGGTGATCTGAATTAGCCTCCAACATCTACAGATATTACTCCTCCTGACTTTTTCCTTTGGGTAATTTTGAAAGAAATCGTTGACAAAACTGTAAACAGTAGAGGACCTGAAGCAGCGCGTCAAAAGATATATTGAAAGTTTCAGACAGGACATCTGTATGTGTACAATATTAAACTTCAGACAAAGACTCTGATGATGTGTAGTGTCAAATGCTGACCACTTGAAAGACATTATGTTTGGATTGTATCAGTTTGTGTTTTAATTTATTATTTAATCTCCTAGAAGTGTATCAGTTTTTGTTTCTGTTTGAATTAATCTCAAAGAAGTGAATAATGTATTCCACTTAAAGAAAATGATCTCGTGCAATGTGTCCTTTTTATTTCTGGAACTTTAAAACCATCAGATAATTATGCCCACGACTGTATATTCAAGATTCATATAATTTTTTAAAAAAGGTGACAACGACCCCACACTAACCTATTTATAATGGCATATAACTTTCAAAAACATATAGATGAGGATCATTACAATAACATCTAAGGACATACAATTTTTTTATTTTAATATTTTTAGAATACCACTTTAAATAGCTTATAGAGGCATTAAAATGTCTGAACAAATCTAGGTGAAGATCACTCTAAATAACTTCAAGGGGCATCCAAATTTCAAAAATGTCTAAGGGAAGACCACTTTAAATGGTAACTTTAATATGATTTTTTTAAATTCACTGCGAGTACTTCTAAAAATAACAACATAAATATCCAATTTCCAAATTTCGCTGAAAGAGGACCATTTCAAATACATTCTAGAGTAATCAAAATTTCAAAATATCTTTGGGGAGGACTACTCCATAGAGCATACATATATAATCTAATTTTCAAAGATTTGGTAAGAGGGAGGACAAATGCAATTAGCTTTAAGGGGAAGCCAACTTTGGAACATTTACTGGGAAGGATAGTGTTGAGTGGGTGCAGGTCCTCACAGACCCCCTACACACAAAAAGTCCCACCGCCCATCCTCGATAAGAAGATAGTTTCAAGGAGACGACAAATCGAATTATTGGTATTTAGCTTTTAGGACAGTTGTGTCAAATAAGGGTGAAGAGGGGTGGCTAGTACATGATACAATATATTTATGAAATCTTTGTTATTTTAACTGAGCTAAAAATGTTACCTACTTTAATTTCAAACTTGTGATGATTGTGTCTGTTTATATTTTCTCATATTACTAACTAGTGTTGCTTCTCTCACTTACCTATAGTCTAGTATGTTAATAAATATACTAAATTATTTACAGATCAATGTGTTTTGTATTTAAATCATTTAAAAAAATAAAGATCAAATGGCTACATGGTTTGAGGAAGAGCAACAACAAAGGGCAGATACTCATCGAATCCGACCAATGGGATGACCTGGTGGTAGCAACCACCTTGTTCAAGAAACATAAGACAAAATATACACAATATACATCTTAGAGCCCAGGAGACATTAACAAATGGTAACGTATAACCTGAATAAGTAGTAAGACGTGGTGCTACAAAAAAAATTACAAATACCAACTAAACTACATCCCTGTCAAACAATGGTTCATAAATGGAGTGAATTATGTGAGGACATTGCTCGAGGCCAACATTTGTTTGGACCACAACCTGCTCTGGTGGCATACATTGAAACAAGAATGAGAAGGATATAGAAGATGAGCAAGATAAAGCAGAGGTGGGGTTTGGGAAAATTAAGAAGCAGGTGTGATATTGTGATAAAGTCCATAGAACAAAAGCTATGTAAAGGGGGAGAAGAAAATATAACATTGGAAAGAAGGGGAATAGTGTTTAGAGTATGTTTAGGTGCTAAATGAAAATGTTGGAAAAGTGGATAAGAATGAATGAAAGCCTTTGGAAGCAACATAAATGCTTTATATAGTGGAAGAAAAAATATATTTAAAGAGGTCACGTCAAAAAGAAGAATAAATTAGGCTAAATAACAAGTAAAGAATAGAAAGAGACAAAGTGATTTAAAGAATATATAGAAAAGATATACGATGAGATTACCGAACTGAATAAAAAGGAATAGATGACCTCATATACTAGAAAGTAAAGGAATTGGGAGGGAACGAAGGTGTGCGATCAATAGGAATAGAAAAATCTAAGGTCAGGGGGAAACAAATTATAAAGAGGTTCTTACAATTTGGGAAAGTTTTACAGACAAGGAAAATTGACCAGGAAACCTATAGATTGAAGCATAAGAAGAAGTAGAGGAAGAAATAAAAGGACTCAAGATTTTAAAGATTGATGTGGAGAGAACTATAAAGGACATGCAAAGAAGGAAAGCTGCAGGAGATGACAATATACCAGCTAGTCTTCTGAAGGAACTGGGAAAAACGGATTGATAACTCTGAAAAAACTCATAAATAGGCTCTATGAAACAGCATAATGGCCCAAAGACTTTCTAGATATGCTCATGGTGGCTCTAAGGAAAAATAAGTAGGCCAAGAAATTATATGACCACAGGACCATCAGCTCCATTTCTCAGGTGGGGTAGATCGTGGCAAAAATACTCAATAGGCCACTGGAACAGAAAATAGAAAGGTTGATGGAAAAAGACCAATATGGATTAGAAAAGTAAAAGGAACCATAGACCCCATTGGGCTATTTTTAAAATAAAGAAAGTTCTGGAAGTCAAGGAAGAAGTATACTTCTGTTTCGTCGACTGGCAAAAGGCGTTCGATGGAGTAAAGTGGAAGAAACTGATGAAAATACTAAAGAATATTGACACCAACTGGAGGGAAAGAAGGCTGATTGCGAACCTGTACCTGGGATAGTGAGTTAATGTTAGGCTGAATGATGGAAAAACAAATAACTTAGAGATAGGAATAGGCGTGTGGCAGGAATGCTGTTTGCCACCCAGTCTGTTCAACTTGTATGGATAGTGGCTGGTCATAAAAGCCATGTAGGGACGTGTTAATTTCATAATATCGGGATGCATCACCAATACAAAACAATAAGCCGGCTATTTAGCATTGCTGGGCAAAAAAAAAAGTTTTGCAGGTAGAGATATGGAGAAGATATGGCATGTAAATCAAATTAGAAGTCATAAGGGATGGTGATTTCAAAAAATGAAAAGCCGTTGAAAAATAAAATTGGAAATCAGGAGCTAGAAAACATAGAGCAATTCCGGTACCTGAGAAGCCTACTTCCAAAAGATACCTACAGTACCAAGGGAACTAGGTCCAGGATAGCCGTGGCCATGGAAGATTTAACAAGAAAAGGTTATTGTTGACAATCAAGTTGAGTTTGGACCTGAGGAAAAAACTAATGAATTGCTACATTTAGAGCCTCGCGTTAAATAGAGAAGAAGGTTGGAAAAGAAACCATTGTAGAGCTTTGAAATGTTGTGCTGGATAATACTTCATAAGAACAAGTGGATAGACAGGGTGACAAATGAATAAGTTCTAAGAAAAGTGGGTAGTAATAGAACAATGTTAGATGTAATTCCTTAGTACAAACCTAACAATATGGGGCACATCCTTAAGAGGAAATGTTTCTGCACGAAGTCATAGAAGAAATGTTTAAGGAAAATAGGAACTTAGGAAGGAGGGGGATTCAAATATTGGATGACTTGAAGGAAAGAAGAGAATTCTGACAGCTCAAGGAGGAGACAAAGGACAGGGTGCATTAGCAATCTAAGTTCACTGACAAAAGGAATGAACCTGTTATAAGACAGAGCAAATATTAAATAATAATATTCATATTATATCCTTATGTTTTTACATTAGTTATAAATGTTTATTAGTGTAATATTGGCACTTACCTTGCCATCACCCAAATAATGACCATTTTATTATTACTATAACCCCTTAACGGGCTAGTAGGAGCCTGGATAAAGCTAATTCCCCCTTCTCACAATCCATTGGTGTCAATTTTTTTTATCTATACTTTGGTTGTTGTACATTAATTTTTTTCTACTACGCTTCAAACATTGTAGTTGAATTTTAACTTCTTGATATTGTTCTAGGAATAATAGACTGTGAGGACATACATATACAATTATATTGAAAATATATGGAAGGAAAAATCTCACACTACTTCTTCTAATAGAGGTGAAGAGCACGTGAACAAGTAAATGGCTTCATTAATGTATTACGTAGTAATCCAGTATTTAGGCACTATTAGGGCCACGTCGTGATCCCTCATTGTATGATATCAATCTAATGATATTTCGGAAATAATATCTAGTATTCATTTGAATAATTTTTCTGCTTTTATTGAGGTGAGGTTTATCTTAGAAGGTAAATTAGTCATATAAATGCATAATTCATCCACCCGATTGATATATATATATGTGTGTGTGTGTGTGTGTGTGTGTATATGCAATTTATATATAAAAAGTACTACTAATTTCAAACAATTGCTATTGTTATAGTATCCATGTGAAAAGTCAGCTATAAAATATATACCTGATGATGTAATCCAGAGATTCCTGTACGGCTCAAACTCCTTCATAAGCTTTGTGAGGTTTTCAAAGGGGGTTACTGGCACGCCAAACAACTTCTGCCTCTGGTTCAGGAGAAGACCTTGATCCTGACACTCTTTCATGTTCTTCCAAATACGGCGACAATCTATACCCAACTCATGAACCTGCAGTGGAGGGATTCATAATATATTATAGTACACTCTGGATAGACAGATAACCTTGATCCTGACATTATTTCATGTTATTCCAAATTAATACGACGAAACCCCCACACCCAGCTCATGCACCTGCAAATAAGAGATACATAATATATCTCTGGATCAACAAATAAAATTATATTATATTTTTCTGTATGATGTGCATACAGTAAAATATTTATAATATGTTAAATATTTTAAAATTTATAATAAGTTTTAATAATGACCCAATTACATCATTTTTCATCATATCCAGGGTGATTAGTAATTGTATAAAATAAAGTGGTGGAGTGGAATGTACACTGAAAAATAAATTAGAAGTCTCATAACATCATATGGCCGTGACCATTTATTTATCGAGAGAGTGACAGGACCAGGTCTGAGAGTGATTACCGTTATGTCGTAGAGTTTTTTTTTATTGACTTGGCTAGTAGATTATTGCGCGTTCATAGGTGATGTTAGAAGTGTCCACCATTGCACTCAGAGCACAATTCAGCTATCCTACGCCAAGACTGTCGCGTTCGTTGGATTATGTGCTGATTTTTTAAAAATTGTTTCTAATTTATTTATTATGTTAAGATAAGACACATAATTACCATACCACAATCATTAGCACAACTAGATATTTGAAAATGTTTTACACATATTAAGCTATAACTATAAAATAATATTATTTTATACAAGTTACATGTAACAATTAAACCAAGACAAATTTCTGAAATATACATATAGTTGTCCTTAATGATTAAAGTTTTTTTTAAACTAAACTTCCTTTCCCAAAATCAGATGGGCTGTTTTCCCGCATTGCATCCTTCATTTCCTAAAACACGGGTACGTGAAGGGAAAGAACACAATTGTAGTCCTCGCACATTCTTTTGTTCGGATATCATAGGGACTTCTAGTACCCGTCCTCGACACACACAAAAAACACGCAAACATTGAGCGGCCACGAACTTTGAAAATGACTCCTTTTACTATCTCACAGCTCCGTGAAATCGGCTGTAAGTTCGTCCCTTTTGAATTAACACCTCCCCTTTAACATGCTATTGTCGGCTGCTATTGTCTATATGCACGTGGCAGAAGAGAACAAAGTTCAAAGAAGCTCTTTGTGATGTGACACGAGATATATCGCATCGCGCGTAGGCCTATGATACCAGGCTAGTAGTAGTGCTATGCCAACTCTACACCAACGCTACGGCTGCAGTTTTTGAGAGATTACCACCAAGGTTTTTTTTGTTTTTCAAACTGTAGCATACCAATTAAATGTGGTGAGACTACAATCCCATATTTTATTGTGGTGGGTTAGCAAACATTTTTAATCGATTTCATTGCCATTTCTTTTATTTTTGCAAGGATTTTTCTAGATGTTTCTATTTTCCTGTACTTGATACTCTTTTAAATCAACTACTCGACACTCAATACTCCCAAGTATCGATCGTATCGATATATCACTAAAGGTACCGACTCATCCCCCGTAAGAGTAGTGGCAGCGCAATTCTGTCATTCCTCCCCGTAAATCAGAATCATATCTGTTAGTTCCTCGTTTGTATATTGGTACTCCATTTTACTGGCCACTTTAAATCACATCAAATAACTGAGTGTGAAGTTCCATGTCTCCAGTACGCCAAATGACACGTGAACAATACTACCATGTAATGTTTCCATATCTCGATAACGAGGCGTTCCCGGCAATGTGTTGTCATCAGACTTTTAGTTTATTTTTCAGTGTAGATTCACTGCACTAATTTATTGTATACAATTACAAATCATCCTGCATAAATAATTTTATTTTTATACCCCGATTTGATTATATCTATTGAATTACACAATGCCACTATTTCGAATTAATTTAGTATCTTAGCCTAATTTTTTTTCTTAGTTTTATTGATGTGGCTGAAGTGATTATTGAAAATATAAATTTGAAATATCGATTTCATGAAATTTATTGATTTTACAGTAACATTTTTAGGTACAACAGAAACTAAGCAGAACATAATATTATGTCAGGCCAAGACAGGGCTAGATTATATAGACAAATGGCACATTAAATAAAGTACATGGTGTAGAGATATGTTTGAATTACATTGCTGCCGAATATATTTTCCAAGAAACAAAAGCGGTTTTCTGCTCTTATTTTTTCTTCCCGTATTCACTTAGAGTTGTATTAATTTTGTGCTTCAACACAATATATGTGTCAACTTGGCCACTCAACCTCTAGCCTCCCGAATTTAAAAAATACGCATCATTTCTGTTAACATTAATGCTGGTTAGTGCTCTATTTTCATCAAAAGTGCTGAAAATGTAAGGTACTTATTAATATTTTATTATGGGTGTCTTAAGTTTATATCATGTTAGCCACCCAGTATAAGAAATATTCATACAGATTGTAAGTGAATACATGCTACCAACTTTTAGGGTACGTTGGGGGTCTAAAGTAGACCAACTTTTATTAAGGAATTCTTGGTCATGAACGCACCATTTGCGCATTATATATTAAAACTCTTTGGACAAAATAAAATTATAACGCGTTGCATTTGCCACATCATGATTACGTGAGTTGAATCGACCACTTTAAATTTCAAGTGTTTTGCTAAAACACACCAATTCTCTTAACGTTCTGTTGCAGTAGATCATGGCTAACTTCTGGTTTTGTAGGAAACGCCTTACTGCAGTATTTGGTAATATGGTTGACCATAACCCATTCATTAGCAGCCAAACCTTTGAACGTGGCATGGCTGTTAATCATATGAGCATTTGGCAGATTCTGTATTAACAACATAGGCTCCACTCCTACCATCCACAGAGAGTTCAAGCAATGAGTCCATCTGATTTTCCATGACGAGTTTACTTTTCTCGCTGGTTTGTGCAACGTTGCCTCTTGCAAGTTGAATGTCCACGGCTTGTTCTGTTTGCCGATGAAGCTTCCTTCAGCAGGGAAGGCATTTTCAACTCCAAATACAGCCATGTTTGGACGAAGAAAACCTTCACGTCCCTCTCTCCACTAGATTCCAACAGTAGTTCAGTATCAACCCGCTGACTGGTATTATCGACTGTCGTTCAATTATCCGTACCTTCTTTCACCCCGTCTCAACAGCCCCGTTTATTTGATATTCCTGCAAGAAGTGTTGTCAGGATTGTTGGAAGAGGTACCGTCATGAATTCTTCGACAGATGTGACTACAATAAGACGGTGTGACAACACACTTTTCCCTCACTATTCGAGACTACATCAGCCAGGTCTTTGGAGACAGATGAATTGATTGGGGGGACCAGTATAATAGCCTCCACGCTCCCCGGACCTAACTACGCTAGACCTTTTCCTGTGGGGCCAAATTAAAAGCCTAGTTTGTGAAACCCCTGTCTAAACTGATCTGCTAACACGCATTTTCGCCTCGGGGCAAGGAATCCAAATGAAGTCTGACATTATTGAAAGAGTATACCAGAACATGTTCCCCGGCGGGTGCAATGCTTACATCGCCATTGGTGGATGCCATTTTGAGCAATTATTATTTTAGCCATCCACTTTGGCATTGCTAAACTTTTTTTTATGTAATGTAAGCCAATAAAGAATTATGAGAATTATTCCTATTACTGAAAGTACTAACAATTTTCGTCTGCAACGCGCAAACAGTGCATTTCCGGACACGAATTCCTTATTAAAAGTTGGTCTACTTTGGACCCCCTAGACACGCTTTTAAGTTTGTGACATGTATTCATTTACAGCCTGTTTTCATACGGCAAGTCATGTGATCTTCAGCGGTCACTTTTGAGACTTATAAATTAAGAATAGTAAAATAAAGCGTTATCAATGTCGGCAGCAGGAGAATATGTTTATATTTTGTAAAAGGTCTTCCAAGTGTATATTTTAAGAAAATCCAGGTGTAAGTTCAAAATGTTTTTATGATACCTATTATTATTATTATTATTATTGTTGTTGTTATTATTATCCCCATTTTACTACTACTGGGAAATTTTAAATGATATTTATAATTAACAGTTCTTTTAGCTATATTTCCGAGCCCCCTTCCTTCTGGACTCTGTACTTGTGCATTTGTTGCACCTGCCTAACTATAGCACTGCTTTCTATGATCAATGTACAGTAAATATAATCATATATATATATAATTATGACGATAAAACATAGTGGTGGAGGTGTTGTGGTTTGAAGAACTTTTTCTGCTAGCTATCTGGAACATAGGCGGACTTCAATGATTCTATGGGTCGTTTCACGCACATACTTTACACCCAGAAGGAAATGCTACAGCTACATTTTTCGGAAGGATTATGATGACAAGCACGTGTCAAAAGTGGTCAATATGCTGTCATTGGGGTGGATTAATTGCCACTAAGGCTATAACTAGAATATATTAGGTGTAGTATGACCAAATATTAACTTTTATTTATCAAAATCTGGTATGAACTTAGTCAACCAAAATAAATTGTTATTAAGCCTCCCAAATTTTCAGAACAAATTAAGCAAATCATATAATGACCAGCACCAATGTATCAGAAACAATTGTCGTTCCAAAAAAATCTATATTTATGACTATATTATTTCTTATACTTGATGGTAAACTTGCTATAAACATAGCCAACCATAATAAATCGCTGAAAAGTGGTTTAAATGTGTACCGCCAACAATGAAAATCAAGAAATGAACAGCATAAACTTAGCAAAAATAATGCGTGTTGACAAAAATTGGGTGAT
This sequence comes from Timema poppense, assembly GCA_902141375.1. Taxonomy (NCBI): domain Eukaryota; kingdom Metazoa; phylum Arthropoda; class Insecta; order Phasmatodea; family Timematidae; genus Timema; species Timema poppense. The sequence continues at coordinate 54,519 of CABFOV010003287.1, read as the reverse complement.
AAAAGATAAGTGGTGACGTTGACACATATTTCACAAAAGGTTTAAGGGACTCTCCTATTGGTATATCAAAACATGAGATGATATATTATTTATTGTTTATCTAAATATTATATTTCGTTCACAAATATAGGATTTGTAGGCTATATAAAACATGTATTTAATTTATCTAACAGTCATAGAATCATTGGGTCATCTATCTTTCAATTTTTTAGCTGCAGTTCTCCCCCTTTACCTAAGTTAGTCCAATTTTTCTATAACTTTGTATCTTTTCCTGCCAACACAATTTTGATCAAGGTTTATATCTGTAGAGTAACCGGATAATGTCCTTGTTTTTCAAAGAAAAACTTATTTTAAAGTGGTTTATTGGTAATATATTTTTTTAAATTTTGCTACTAATGTCAATAGTTAATGTTAATAATGAACCGTATGAGAAAGTATGTATGCTTGTGTTGGAGATTTTTTAAATAAATTATTAAAATTTTAATAACGTTGTATCAACTTATCAAACTATCATCCCAACATTTGGAATCCAAAATAATATGCTGTAAGCCAATTAAATTTGGAGAGCTGCAGCAAACCAAGTGCAAGATTGATGACCTAATTATGGAATTAAAATATGTCTCAATGGTCTTCATGGGATTATAATATGGTCTACCTTCACTACGTACTTCCTACCTAATAATGTGTAGTATTTATATATTAATGCTAATATATTAATTTATTTATGTATACTACCTATGTGGTTCACTGCCTGTCTAGAGATACAGAGGTCACGGGTTTGATTATTTGTGAATTAGTGGGTCTGAAACCAGGTAAAACTCTGCCAAGTGAGGACAAATGAGGAGTTACTTGAATAAATAATAAGGAGCTCTGGTTTAAAAAAACTGAGATAAATGGCTGGAGGGTTCGTTGTGCTGACCCCATGACACCCTTAATCCACAAAAGTTGGCACTATCATCGCTAACGATGACAGCTACTCGGTCGGTATAGCTCGCTTGCGTGCTCGCAACATGGATATTTATATAAATATATATAATATATTATTATTATTATTATTATTAGCACCGCGTCTTACTACCCGTTAGGGTTATACACACTTACTAATGTGTAATGGTAGGGTGATTGCGAGATGAAATGGAGGACCTACAGTTTAACGTGGAATCCGAGCCACGGTGGAGGCCTNTCCGAACCACGGTGGAGGCCTGGCATTCCCCACATTCACAAGATGTCTTGTCAGAGGTGAAGGAAGGGTTTGGTAATCAGATAAATCTGTGCCGGGACCGGGGATTGAACCCCGGCCGCCAGCATAGAAGTCTGACACCTTACCCCTAGACCACCAGGTCACCTACTATATAATATAATAGTATTAAATAATTATATATAATTGTTGATAGTATTATATTATATACATATCTAATAACACCGTTCCCTTCCAGGGTTGTTAAGAAACTGTGAGTATACCTCATAAAACAACCCCATCCTCACTAACTTTCTCAACACATCTCTTTCCTTTCATACTCCCTTCACTTCAACAACATTCATACACCGAGTCATACATTTTCTTTTATTCCTAAGACTCTTAAAGTTAAACTTTATCACACATTCATCTACAAAATATAAATATGTCTTACATGGCCTGTCTCTTCCTTTTTAGCCACACACTCTACCTTCATATATTTGTTTCGTCACTCAAACCATACTCATCTCCTCATCATGCTCAACTCAACGTGGGACGCTTCTCTCACATTGACCTGTAGGATTCCCTTTCAAACCACACTCCTTCAGCACCCATTTACTATTCACTCTTTTCACACGAGTTTTTCCACATATATTTCTTAGATATTATATCATTCAAACTGCATTATCTTATTCTTGTGTCTCTCATGGCAAAGAAACTCTTCAAGTCCATAAAACAATGTGGGCGTTAACACACTTTTACATACGACCATCTTATTAGAACAATTATATTATATTATAGGCCTACATGCCACTGATAAAGTTGTGATCTATCGTCTCCATATGAGCATGCGATTATTCATTCGTGAGACCATTAGAGTAAAATTATATCTCCTATCCATACCTTTTCGATGTCTCTTTCATTGGCCATGCGTGTGACCATCACAGTGAGATGGTCTATCTTCTCCATGAGTGCGGACTCATCACCCAGCTGCAGCTTCTCAAACTTCTCCGTCTCCTCCTCCAATGAGAGGAGTGTAGCTTCTATCTGAGCCTGGATCTTCACCGGATAGAACAATCCTTCCCACTTGGCATCGAAGTCCTCTTGGTTGAGCGCATACCAGAACTGATCCAGAATATCATACTCCTGAAATTGGGGGTTAGTTGGATCAAAAGTGAAATGCAACAACATTTTGTTAATCAAAACAATATTTTTTTTAAATTAATATATAACATCAAATATATCAAACTAGTTAACTAAAGAACTTGAAATTTACTATTTAAAATTAGATTAAAATATAAGTTTTAAATTCAATTATATATATATATTGATTTATTATTTACTAAGGGTTTGTTGGTTATCAAAAAATCAAGTTAGAGTCGAGTCTGCTTGAACTAAGCTTGAAGATTTAAACGAAACTCGAACATTTTGAGGAATGTTTGAACTTTTTCATTAAAATTCCTGGTTTAGTTAATGATATTCAATTTCAACCTTTGGTTTCATTGCAAATAGAAACCATCAATATTTCCTTTTATTTAGTTAAAAAAAATGGTACAAATTTATATTAGATTTATTTTAAAAATTGAATTCTTGTGATTTTAAATTTTTCCCCAAAAAAATATGTTCTTGTTTAATGGTCTATGAATGGCTGGCTATATTACAGAAATTCAACTCTAAATATTTATTGTAAAAATATTTCTATATGCTTATTGAACTAGAAAAAAAATTCATTTTCATTCAAAATCAACTCGAAGGGAATGAGGCCTACTCGCACAGCACCTAGTATATGTCAAATGGATATATATTTATATAAATATATGTATGTTTTTGTATAAATATATAATTCAAATGTATTCATAGAAATATATTAGTTTTTAATATATTACAATAGGTTTTTATATTAATACAAACAATTTTAAATAATTATTCTTTATTTTGAATTAAGATTTATATTGTAATAAATCAATAGCGTAAAATATTTATATATATTATTAATAGGTTATTAAGATAAAATAAATAGCATGAACCCCCATTTTATAAATAAAAAATGGAGGGTTCATGTATTATTACTGTTAAAGAATTGCTTATATTAAATAAGGTTAAGATTTACTAGTATTAGTAGTAATAAAATTTTATACTAATTGGATTTTCTTATAATAATATTTATGTTATTGATTTTTATTAAATTATTGTATTTAAATAAGGTATTTTAATATATAATTAAATTATTATTTATGTTGAATTAAAAACTATTTATTATTTTATTATAAATAAATATACAATTGTATATATACATAAATAATTATTTATGTGAATAAATATTTATTTGTATGATTAAATTTAAATATTTAAATTAAATATGTGTTTAATGAAACAAATGATCATAAATAAATGTTATTAAGACCGCAACATCAAAGGATAAATATTAATATTTCGTGAGCTTACCAATGCCAACGTCCTCATGATCTCGTTTTGTGTTGACACGGTCATCGGAATTGTGTCTATCCATTCTTTTATCTCAAATATATTTTCAATGGAGACTGGTTTTTCATTCAACTTCCTCATAATAATTTGGTATTCACTAAGAACCTGCAATGGTAGATTATTTATTTTTATGGTAGAATTTATGATGCTATGTTCTTGATTTGTATAAATAAATTTAGTTTTGAGCAAACAGATACAATAAACCTAATGTTTTACACAAAATGTAATCCAATAGAAAGAATTTAATAGTTTTAATTTTTTTTAAAACCCACTAAAATCATCAAATTGTTTACAGGAACAATCACCAGAACACCTAAATACACCATTTTATAGAACGCTAAACGTAATATTCCTGGCATAATAATTGCTTGTATTGCACTTTCACATAAGTGTCACGTGATCAGTATAAATATATTATTGTAATTTAGCATGTTTGGGCTACAGGTAGTTAGTGTTTCCCTACTGCACTAGCTAAGATTAAATTTTATCTTTACAATTAAAGGACTAAATAAAACTAGTGTCATTTTTCACAAATCTGTTGAGAATGAACATGCCCTAATCCCTTTTTCTAACTTACTAAGTAGCTCTCAATAAAGCGAAAAACGCTACTCTACATTTACTGGCTTCTGATAAACTCTTAGATAGCCTACTCCGACCTCCAACAATGGAATTTCGAATATTTCACAAATAAGGCTTCTTTCTGACAAAGATTTTCTAGTAAAAAAAAATTGTTTGAAAAGGTTGAACCTAATTAATTTCCATTTTCAGAAGAAAAAAAGTCTGAAATATAAAACGGCTCTCTTTTGTCAATTGACCTGGGAAACTTATTTTAAAAATATAAAATAAACCCCAGCCACCCTATTCTCTAAGAATATTTAGACTGTTGAGCATTCGTAAATATCAACGATCGAAATATATCAGGGGAACGTAATTCATAAAATTTGTATATTTTATAATTTAGTATTACTTAAGGAGTGTAACAATTCTTTCTGGTGACCTGGTGGTCTAGGGGTAAGGTGTCAGACTTCTATGCTGGCGGCCGGGGTTCGATCCTCGGTCCCGGCAAAGATTTATCTGATTANGGTAAGGTGTCAGACTTCTATGCTGGCGGCCGGGGTTCAATCCTCGGTCCCGGCAAAGATTTATCTGATTACCAAACCCTTCCTTCACCTCTGACAAGACATCTTGTGAATGTGAGGAATGCCAGGCCTCCACCGTGGTTCGGATTCCACGTTAAACTGTAGGTCCTCCATTTCATCTCACAATCACCCTACCATTACACATTAGCGTAAGTGCGTATAACCCGAACGGGTAGTAAGACGCGGTGATAATAATAATAATAATAATGTAACAATTCTGTAATTAAAATTTGGTCATTTTTTATGATTTATATGTATGGTTTATATCTAATTTATATACAATTTTAGGATAGTAATCACTCGGGGTGCAGTGGCTAAAAGGTATCCTGAAGTCTGAATGATCTTCATTTGCTTTAACTCACTTCGTCCACTTTTGCCCTCTGTCTTTCAGCGAACATGTCCAGCAGCTTGATGTACATGTCCTTTCTCTTCCCCACCAGGAACTGTTTCAGAGGATCCACATTGACGATGAATGGACCGATGACGATTCTCTCGGGTAGCGTCACCTCCAGATTGACCTTCATCTTGAGTTGGAACTGAACTTCCTCCTTTAGCTCGACAGCCGTGTGGTCCTCATCCTTGAACTTACTGAACATTCAGAGACACCTTTACATTAACAAATAAGGAGATACTTGGATTATAAGGTAGCGACTCCGGTCTATAAAACTGAGATTAACACCCGTAGGGTTGGTTGTGCCGACCAAATGACACCCCCTATTCACTAAAGTTGGCACTATCCTCCACCAACAAATGGCGGCCGTTTAGTCGGTATGGCTCTATTATGGGCTGATGAAATGTAATATATTCCTACAATAATATGGTTAATTATTACGAGAACTGACCCTTATATCTTTATTTTAACTGTTGTGAGATTTACTTTGTGAAATTAAATTAAATTAATTAAAATCAACTTTAGTTTTATAATAAGTGGTTTTTTCACTGCAAGCCTTAATTTCACTATCCATACGATGAACCTTCCTTATATTGATACACCGATAAGGGTATTTTAACATTGTAGTGACTTAGTTCGTTAATACTTATCATTATTTTAAAACATATTGAAATTTGATATAAGAAAGTGCGTAGTGGAAATTTAAAGAGAAATGTCAATGATGTGTATGGGTTTAAATATTACCTACTTTATGTAAATTCTAAGTTGTATCATCAGTTAAATTAGGTATATAGGTTTAATAAAGTATTGTTAAAGTTTTTTTTTTTTGTAAAATTCAGGGTATGCAAGCTTTACAATCATTTATTATGAAGATTTAATTAAGTACTATTATATATGTTTAAGTAAAGCCTCTTTTCGGTGTTAGAGGTAGTTTGTAATATACATTTGGAAGAAGGTACAAAAAAAGTGTGTAGAAAACACATAAAAGTTAACAAAAACAGAATATAGCTGTTACAAAGAAAATAAGAACAATTTTCAAACATTAAATTGCTGCCATTGGACAAAGCAATATTGGCTGCCTCTTTTAAAAAAATTGATCGTTAACACCCAATAACCCAACCTAAGTTTCATTCTATTGGAACTCATTGAGTTCCTAAAAGAGGAAACCAAAAAACATAAGAGGGAGAAAAAGGGAACTGGTAAAGGATGGTAGGACACTTAGATGGGAACAACCTTAAGGACAAACATGAGTTAAGGACATTGGATGCGAGTATATAATATATTTCTTTAAGTACCATTTTAATTGAATAATTTTTTTGTTGGTATATAGCACACCTGTGCTACTATGAGTCTGGATATTACTACCTAAAGAAACTTTAAGTGGCCTGAGTATAGTGGTTGAGTTTATCGGCTTGGATATAACATATATTCAAACTTAATTTCATAATTACTTTAAAGAGCTTAAATTAAAAGTAGTATATATATATACATACATATTAAAATATCTGTACATTGTTTACAAAGACGTATAGTGTAAACAGTATAAAAATCATGTCTTAATCATGTCAAATAATTTTTAAATATTATGAATACATCCTATATGTAGTTTATAGAGACAATAAATGCTAATGAAATTGCCAAAAAGTAACAATTTGGCGTTTGTGCTCTCCCAAACCAAAAACGTTCCTTCACATAATATTTTAAGCCCATTGTATATCACAATTGATAAAATGAATTTATACCATTGTTTAAATGTTGATAGGGTCTGTTAAGATTAGCTCATGTAGACCATTTGATGTGGCATACGAAGATATAATTTTTAATAATCATATCGAAACCACAAAAATCTAAAAATAAAATTATAGAGCTCTCACTTTACATATTCCTGCACGTTGAGTTCCCAGAGCTCTATGTGCCTGTAGTATTCCTGCGCATAGGCGCGGAGTGGGATGATGGCCTGACGAATACCGTCGACAAATCGCTTCCTCATCACACAAACGAATATTTCCTCTAGACCTACGGATGACAGGAACAGGTCCTCGGCGAAGGTAAGGTGCTCCAAAATGAAGGGGTGTACTTGCTGGACTGTGTGCGTCTGGGCGATGGTGAAGTTGAACAATCCAACTAGTTCGGGCTGGTGGAAATAAGGAAGGTCATCCTTTAACAGTGTGCTTATAAATATAGAAAAATCAAATACGTTCTAAAAAGTGTTATCGTAACTAGACAATTAAAATAAGCAAAGCATATAAAATACACAATAGCTAAATATGAAATAGCTTTTAGGGAGATATATAATATCATAATTAAATATATAGCCTTCACAAACGATTAAATAATAGATAATATTTCCCTTTTTTTAAGTCATCCTGAAAAAGACACCAACCTATGTTAAGAGTTTATTTCTTTGATATGTAAACCACATTAATGACTGCACCTTAAAGATGAAAATAAGTTACGTTATTTTTAATACGCGCCTTTCCTCGTGTTCTGTGATTTGTATTGGCCTCACCTCAAAGTTTAGAGGGTCAGTGGAGTACCAGACCTTGTCGGGGTCCATTTTAAGCTGAACATTGAATATGGGGAGACCTGTGGGGATGAATGGTGAAGTGACAAGATCAGCTCCCCAAACAAAGTCTGGTTTCAACTCTTGGCAGCAAATACACAAAGACTCAATAAGGTTTGTATAAATGGAGGCTGAAGAGGTCACTAAGGCTCGCAAGGCACCCTATTGGACAACAGAAAACATTCACATTTTAAAAGAATCTACTAATAATATCTAATTAAACTAATTAAATTGTCTAATTCAAAATTGGATTTTTTAAACTCATACTTATTCTACCATAAATATATCTTGAATAAAATGGGGTATTAATAATTACACATATTTATCCCATCTCAGTCAATATATAGGTTACTTACATTTTATTTCACTAATGGGTATATAAGCTATAATTTTAGAGGAAATTTATAGGAATCAGCACAGTAGAAAACAACCCCACCCAACACAGTCGTTTGAGATTCAAAAGCCGAAAATCTCTTCCCTGAAAAAAAAAACGATTAACCAAATTCGTTCTAAGCAATGCTCTCATTTTATAACTCTCTGAATGATATAGAAAGGGTAGCACCGGGTCGGGGTTGGAAGCTTATTGGTCTGAGATCAATTCTTGCCATCGTGGCGACCGCCCTTACTCGTACTGGATAAGATGCTTCTCACCACTGCTTGTGGGATGTTCCTCGTCCGGTAATCCTGGCAGAGTGCATCCTCATAGCAACTGTCCCTACTGAGACAGGAAAAGATGTTTCTCGCCACTGATTGTGGGATGATCCTCGTCCAGTAATCCTGGCAAAGTTCCTTCTTATGGGCTGTCCCTGGACAGCTGGACAACGTCCGGATAGTTTACCTGAATAGTTGCTATATCTCTTCCAAAGTTGTATGTGTGGGAGTGAATGGGGGGAGGATCCCCTCACCCAGACATGCCACACACAACGCGGTAACGTCCGGGAAAGCTTGTCAAGCTACCTCCACGAGGTGCCCGCTAGGATAATAAGGTCAAAGCCCTCTTAAGGTGATTCCTAGGGCTAGGAACCTGACTTCCTCTGAGGAGTTGATACCTTCACGCGAGTATCCAACCCTCACAGAAAGAGGAACCGACTCCTCCCACCGTTGGTAGATGGCCATGGTATGGTGGGTATGGGGGGTCCTTCCAGGCTTCTGGTGATGACAAGGATCGATGGCAGGCAAGAAGTCATCGGTTCCCAAGCTACTCACGATACGTGCGTGGTTACACTCGGAGAACACAAGCCATGATGGTATGAAGGAGCCTTGTTAGAGGTGTCTGTTCCACAAACAATGATTGCCAGACCCTGATATGACAGGTTAGTTTCCATCTTGAAAAGTATCTGACTTATATAAAATATCAGACTAGTAACCTATCAGTCTCCGGAATCAATCATTAAGATAAAAGGCAAATCAGTTTATTATACATAAAAAGTTGGAATTTAGCAATATTTCAAATAATATTCTGATGGACTTTATAGTGGGGTGGATTCACAGAGTCATCTACATACTTAGTACAAGCTATTTGTCTAGTGCTGCAATCATTTAATAGTAAAATGATTTTTTAAGGCGTGTTGACATGAAACGAGTATGATCGAATAGAGCAAATTCTAATGGCCACTTGGTCACTACTCGTATCCTGTAAACATGTGGACCGAAGCCAATCAGAGTAGAATTTAACCGTACTCAACTTTTGAGAGTCAGCTTTTATATAAGTAGCATTCCAAAATGGTGGTGGGAATTAGAACGGTGAAAGGAGCTTGTGTTAAAAAGTGAAATGAAAGGGAAAATTAATAGATACCCTCAATTATTCGCACCTGAGAATCCCTTTTCCGATACAAATTTTATTTTATACTTCATACTAGTGATATTGAATAACTTCTAGCTCCTTTACAACATTTCCACGACAGCTTCGGTGCCTTTCAACACGAGATAGTCCATCTTTATAATGATCCGAATAGTAAGACATGAACTCATATTTTTGGGAGGCTCTTTGAGCATGACTTGTACAAGTGTTCTCGGTTATAGATAGTTTGTAGAGTACTGTTGGTTATAAACTGACCCATTTTCTATCGATCTTGAAGCTTCTGGTAGTGGCGAGTAGCTAAGTCTGTCTGACAAAGTTTAAATTAAAGAGCAGTTATATTTTATTGTGTGGCGATCTGGATAGGAATTAGTGGAACTAAAGTTTTTAATGAGCTTTTCTAATTGATTAATTAAATCTTTACTAAATAATTAAATCTCTTTGTACCTTTTGTTTTTATGTATTTAATTTTACCTTAGTGGTGTTTTTTTGTACTTTGGGTTCCTTTTGCATAATTTTATTTTCTAAGTATTGTACATGTCAACAGTCTCAACTATAATACCATTGGTCCTTTTTTTCTTGCGAACTTGTCGCTGATTGGCCTCACCAAAATCACGATTTCCTGTTCAGACAGATGACGCCTCTGACTCTTGCACTCGCTCTTTGAATTCTATTGACGTGAGACACTAATTTTTTTTGTTCTTCTTTTTACTTGGTGGTGGATTAATTCAAATTTAATATGTAATCGTTTTTCTTTGTTATTTTTTGTTTTGGTATTTGAGGTAAAGTTTCCGTGTAGTTATCTATCTGATTATACCTTTTTAGGTTTCTTATTTTGTATTGTTTTGTAACCGTGATGTTACGCTAAAGTTGTCGACCGTCTGACCTGTTTTTCAGGTTGCTATTTTGTATCGGTTGGCATCCTATATACTACGTGGTTTAAACTATAATCAAACAGGGGATTAGGTATGATGGTTGAAGACTATTCTCCTTATCTGTATTAATATTGTTTTGATTCTCTGGTCTTCTACTAGAGACACCTTTATATGATGTAACCCTTTTTGACAAATCGGTAAAGTTGTAAATGTAAATCTTTTCTCCCTTACTTTAAATTAATAGTAAAAAAATATTTATATATATTTTTTTACTTTATCTTGTAATAAATTCTAAAGTTTTTTTGGTAAATGAATTTTTCATTTAAAGATCCCGGTGGGAAACCACGTGTTTTGTGTAGTTCTCTAAACCTCCCCTTTTTTGCTAATTAGTAGTTTACTTGCGCTCTTTTTCAGTCTTGGCGAAGTTTAGTAAGGAGGGCCCTTAAATATAAATTTTTCACTAAGCGCAATAAGTGCTATTGGTTACCTTTTTTAGAGGCAATTAAAGCACTTAAATTCCAATAAGTTGTGTCAAGAAAAAAATAGATTCTCTGCGAGTTTAAAAACTACATCGGAAAGTAGAAATATCGTCGTATTTCTTTATAAGGTAAGTGTTTTATGTATATATATATATATATATAATGAAAATATTATTTAATTCAATTTACTATGGTGTTTTAAATGTATACTCTATTAAAATATATCGTGTATATTATATTTAGGCTTTGCAAATATATTTGATACTTCAAGTCCTAAAATGAAGTGTCAGATTATTTCAATTTTTGGGAAACCCAATGTAAGAAACCCACAAACAAATAATATCTTAATAATAACATACACTACCATAAAGTTAGTTGAAAATTATATATACAATAAAAGTGGTCACTGACCATGTTGTATCAGGGTTTCTTTTAAATTATGGGAAATATTAAATGCAATATTTATACATAGAAATAAGATATTTTTAATATAAATGACAAATAAATACGAGGATACAAATATTACTATATTTGGAGTTCGGATTGATTAAAGGGGATGTTCATTATACATATTACCTATTTATTGTGATAATTTGTATTATTGCTCTATTTTCCCAACTTAATGTTTGTAAAATTAATGAGGGCTGGGACATAAAGATATTATTGGAGAGCATCTCATAAAGAAAGAAAACGCTCTCAGTCCATGCCCTCAAAGGTATATTTTTGCAAGTGTCAAATCATGTTTTATTAGATTTTAATATTTCCAAGATAAAATCTTACAAAACAAATTATAATTCTGTCAGATAAAACAGACATAGCATCAGACATTTTTTAAATATAATAATAATAATGACTAAACAGTTTTTAAATATTAACAGTGTAGTGAAAAGGAAAGTCAAATTTTCTACAAGTATTGTCTCATAGCTATTGTTTTACGTTTCCATTAATACCTTTACTACTGTTTTACTATGATAATTAAATAGTGAAATCCTGGTAAACTTAAGATATGTAAAAGTAATCAAAAATTTTGCGTGAGATAGGTCACTTTATTTCCCGTCTGTCATTTATAAACCCCATTAGTGCTTGAAGGTTTTCCTGGAAATATTGCGAGTGCCTGAAAAGAGGTTGTTGGTAAAGGGCTGTTATAAAGGTGGGGGGAAGCCCCATACCATTCTTGTTTTTATTTTAGAGTTTATGGAGGAACGAAAATATTTACGTTAGCAAACTGTTGAATGAATATTCATTGTTTTTATTTAGCACACGTCATACCACCCGATTCATATTTTTGTCAGTAATATACTCAGCTACAATTTCATGTGTTTTTAGTGTCTTTTATGCTTCATATATTTTTTAAGTAACCAGAATACATAATTTCAACGTGATAATTTCCCATCTATATTTTATTTTTGTATCTTTCACTCTTAGCATTTTTTTTTCAATATTCGGTACCTACTAAACATAGTCCATGTATTTAAAATGCCTAGCTATAAGTAATTCAAGTTGAAAAATATCAAATGAATGAAACGAGACAATTTAATGATTGCACAGCTGATTTGAGAAATGACAAACTAAACAGCTCTAAACATATGTTTTGAGACCACTAAATATATATTGTATATTTGACCCAAACAAAATGAAAAATAAATGGTACGTACCAATCGCACAAAATACCTCATATTGTGTATTAAATCTGCGAAAAAAATATTCGTTTTAATTAAGCTGCCCTTATGTAAGTTTTACTAAAAAAAAACAAATCATCCTGTAATCACAATAATCACTCTTTATATAGGCCTATAGATTTTAAACCATATTGTTAATATATTTTTAAAGAAAGTAAAAAAAAATAATTCAAATCTAAATTATTTTCAAGCTATCCTAAAATTATATATTTGTAACAATACAAGCAACAACAATACAATACAAAATTAATAAAATATTCCCATTATGAATTCAATCGTCAAGGTCCACTTCCAAAACTTTTTTTTTTCGTAAACTAACCTTAAATTAATCTATTTTATTAAAACCAGGATACATCATTATTGATATGTAAAATAGTCTTCCGATACCAATATTGAACCAAATCACTAAAGCCATTTTTTAAGATATTCAAATTAAAGAATATCAGCCAGTAGTAAACTATCTTTAACCCAGCCAGTAGTAAACTATCTTTAAACAAATTCACCCCCAAAATTAGTATATATCTTTGTCGTGTTCATGTCAAACACTCCCCATATATACTTTTAAGAAATATCGTTATAGTGATTTTCAAAATATTTCGAAGTTTCAAAAATCTCAAAAACACCCAAGATACTTATTTGGAACCAAATCATCAAGGCAGTTTTAAAAATAGTTCAAGTTTTTAAGAAGCCAGCAATCAGTAAACAACCCATAAATGAGTTTTTGCCCAAAAAGCAAATATACACTGTTCATTTTCATGTCAAACATTCCCTAGATGCCCAATTTAAACCAAATCGTTAAGGCCACTTGAAAAATATTTCAATTTTTTGAAAAATCAGTCATCAGTAAACTATCACCCCAAAAAAGTTCACAATGTTAATTTTTATGTCAAACAATTCCATGATACCCATTTGGAGCCAAATAATTAGCGCCATTTGTAAAATATTTCAAATTTTTAAAACTAATCGTCATTAAACTAGTCATAAATTAGATTTTACATTTTCATTGACTGTGGAACATAATGGTGTCATGGCCTTGAAATGAATGATTCAATATCGCCCTTTCCCGTACACCATGTGTATATGAAACTGTTCAATAATAATTCATCAGAGTAGAATAAGTAAAGACTTTTTTCTATTGAGTAAAACCAAGAATTATAAAAAAGTTATCAGTAATTGAAGGTTTATCAATAATCACCTGCATGTGGTACTTGACCAACTCCATCAACCTCTGCAGCTTAGAAATATTGTAGATCTCCCATTTCTTGACGTTGATGTTGAACCAGCCCTTACCAACGTCCCTGAGGCACATTCTCATGCCTTGTGTAATTATTTGAAGCCAAGGACTGCGTAAAAACTTCATCGTCTGAAAATGTTACAAACATTCCGGTACATTTGTAAAAATACGAAGTAATTTGAACTGTTGATAGAAACCAACTCTTGTTAAATATTGTTTTTTTATCACTGCGTCTTACTCCCTGTTCAAATTATCCGCATAAATTATTATTACTCTAATGCGGTAAGGATTAGGAAATAACATAAGAAAAAACACCCTCAGTAGAGCTGAACGATATTTTAACACGGATTTTCCCGTTATCAGCAGGCCAGTCTAGTTAGGGATTAAATCAGGGGTTGTAAAACTTATTGGGCCCCATTGGGCCGACTTATAGACCTATCAAAGTTGGAGGGAGAACACATCCTTTCTCCACTCTACTTTCTTTTTGTCCATACATCTTATAAATTCAATATTTCCCTAAACACTCATGTCCTCCCCTTTATATAAAGATATATAAAATAACATTAAAACATTACCGATTATGAACGATAAAGATAATTTTTCTCAGACTAAAATATTTTTGTAAAGTACCATAAGTAATATACAGTATTTGCAAAGTAAAATATTCAAAGATCAACTTTTAATAACGATGTATTTTTCTTCCACGATCGACTGAAAAAAGCAGCGAGATCGACCTTTAAAGAAACTTACTGATGCAAGTACAATTTAATGCAACTGTCAAATAAAGAGTGTGTGTTAACTTGTGTTAGTAAACTTTTTTCCTTCGGTCTTTCAAAAATAGTTTTATTTACATTATATAATTAGGCTTATTAGATCTATATTTGGGCATTAAATCCGACACCTTAGCTCAGTCGGCTGCATGTCTGTCTACTAAGTTAAGAATCCCGGGTTCGATTTCAGACACGGCCAAAAAATTTATCATTGCTGAAATGTGAGTTTACCCTTTCATAGTGATGAATTAATGACCAGGGATTGGCTGTTGTACTTGACCTAGTCTTAAGATAGGTTATAAGACATATGAAGCTACGACAGGCCCAGAAAGCCGGTAGTGGAAAATATATTGCTTGAATAAAAAACTGACCCAGGCCAAAGACTGGAAACAATAACGGATGTAAAATTTAAACGTTTCTACAAATATTCTCAATGAGTCTTTTTCAATCAATTTCACAAATATTGAATTTAAATATCAAATAAATAGGAGCTGATTTATTTATTATGAATATATTTTCATTATTATTAATCATAAAACTAAAATTTGATAAAAAATAAATTTGGTGGAATGATTTAGGTGATAGACGCAATTATTTTGGGAAAAATATAACCCAAACAGGTAGTAAAAATACCACTACAGTGGAACCTGACTAAGTCGAACCTTTAAACAGAATTTTTCGCCCGGTACCGTGATTTTTTTCCAAAACAATGTTAAAAAAAATTGTGGATGATTCAAATTTTGTTTTTGTTAATTCAAACTTTTCGTAAGTTGTAATGTACTGCGCGGTATTGTTTTCCTACTTCTAGTTGCGGCACCGTGTTGTTCTATTTTTAGAAACAGGGGAGCCAACGTTGTAATGCGGTCACTATCCTTCTTCATGTCCCTCCCTCTACCCCGATCTTCCATTTGTATTTGTTTACACGTACAGTTCTGTATTCTGTTTGTCAAGGCCGAACCTCATGAGAGGTTACGTGCCCTGTTCTTAGTGATTTGGTCGTAGCAATATTCTTGTGACGTGCAAGTTTATTTTGTTGTTTAGTTTTTTTTTTGTTTTAGTTTAGTTTAGTACATACTGTACAGTAGTGTTTGTGGTTGTGTGTATCGTGATGTCACTGTCCAAGCCACAGTCCTATAAACATTAACGTTGGCCGAAAAAGTAGCGGTGATAAGGGAAGTGGAAAAGGGACTTAAAAAAGAAATAGGAAATTTCAAAACCCTTGGGAATTCCACCGAACACACTTTCAAAATTTTTGAAAACAAACAAAAAATGTTGAACAATGAAAATGAGAGTGGTCAATATAGGAAAAGACTAAGAGGAATGGAAAATCCATATGTGGACAACTGTGTACTGAAGTGGTTCAAACAAGCGTGAGGCAAAAGAAAGTCCCAGTGAGCGGCCCTCTTCTTAGAGCAAAGGCTGAACATCTGAATTAGAAAAAATAGACTTCAAAGCAAGTGCAGGTGGCTAAATGGATTCCAACAACGAAACGGAATTGCGAATAGATTATGTCCAAATACGTTAAATAAAGTTTTTGAACTTTGCTGCAAACCTAACTTTGTTTCTTTTCAATTTATCTTAAGAAACTCAATTAATTCAAATGTTTGGATTTTTCACATTTTTTTCTCTTCCCTTAAAGTTCGAATTATCCCGGTTCCATAGTATATAGATTTTGGGAATACGTTTTATTCCCTCTAAGAAAATGATTAGTTTTGATCTGTATAGTAAATTTGCTAAATAACTAACAAAGCCTATTTTATATGTTTGCCAATAATAGATTTTCCAATTTTATAACGGAAGCAAATGTAGATAATGGTCAATTAGAGTATTTTCTTAATGTATTATAAAACAGATGGAATAGTTATGTAGCTGTGGTTAGATAACGACCAAGAAAAACTAATATAAATTTTAAATCCTATTTTTAAAAATGTGCTTACAAATCGAAAATCCAACATTGCAACTGAATCTTCAGGGAAATAAACTAGTACACTTCGATGCATGGACAAATTACGTTCATGGGCTATGATGTACAAATATGATTGGAATAAAAACTGACATGTTACATTACATATTTTCTTATGACTACACTCGTGTTAGAATAGACTGCCAATGATGGGGTATCAGCGTTTGATTCCGGTAGGGTGCACTGCTGGTGTTATACACTAATTTGTCTCCCACTCTCCCTCCACGCAAATGGGGGTACATTTTTCCACATTAAACTTTCCTAATCCCCAACCCATTAGTATAACCAGTACATAGGCATACAACCAGAATGAGTAGTAAGACATGGTTCTAAAAAAATCTTATGGGTTTTTGAAGAACCCAGTTAAAGAACAGCTCATCAACGAACTTTAAAGTATTATTTTAAAAGATAATGATTACTACTGTGCTTCCAAAATTAGGAAAGATAAGGTTATTAAATTGTAATTGACTTATCGCATTTGCTAGAAATTCTTTTGTGAAGGTGTGGATAAGTCCAACCATTTGAGGGTTTTCTCAATATAAATATTGTTTATTTATTTTTGGGACATTCAAACGTATGATCCAACAAAGACACAGTATTTTATTTATATAATGAATAATTTTACTCTTAACGGATGAGCTGAAAAAAGGATTGGTCCTATTGATCAGACTATTCACCCAAAAAATACGCCATTTTATGTTCACATAAAATAATTTTTTAATCCAATCAGAATAAAATTATTTGGCAAGAATTATTTATTGACTCGCTTCAAAATCAAGATAAAAATAACTGTCTTTAAAAGGAGGCAACGTTGATACTCCAAAGATTGGTTTGAAATTGAGCCAGTATTTGACAGGATTCAAATGTTCCTCCCTCGCTGGGTCGGAAGAAGGCATATGATAGGAGATTACTGTATATACAAACAGGGTGAGCAAAGTTATAGTAGACTCAGTTATTATTGATATCTACCATTTTAGACCCATTTTCAGAAAATTGATCTACAAGAATATTTTAGATCAATCAAAGACACTCGTGAATCAATGATATGTATTCCAATGAACAAAATGCTATAAAACGAGGATGCAAGCCTAACAAGATTATTCTAACTGAGGTACAATCAATAAACTAAAAACACTTCTTTCTGGAAACATTGGGGGCTTCATATAGTTTAAAAATTAATATAAAGATCGCTACAATTTTCAGTGGTTTTGTTTATGGATACTTGAGATTAAACGTATTTGAAGACGGGTATTTTATTAATATTAATAAATACATCAGTATTACATATGGACTCAACATAATTGTTATTGGTTTCAGGTAAACTAGTACATCAGTTGTTGGAAACAAGCGTAAGAGAGTGATCGAAAAAGCTGTAAGAAAAAATATGTAAAACATCTTATTATAATGTATTCCAAGTTTAGAGAACTAATCGTTACCAAGTGAACATTTCGAAATGTTGTCATATATCTACAATTGTATTATACAAGTACATAGTTATATTTAAATAGTTTATTTTATTGAATGTGATAAAATGAAAATTAAATACTTGAAAAACTTTGTTTTTAATATTGACAACACAAAATTGATTTTGTCGTAAGTTAAATGATATAAAATTTGTTAACTCGTGTGTTACTGCACCAGTGTGTTCTTGCATCCTTTTCATTCACCCCTAGATATGCCGTCAAGAGTTTGGAAGAAAAGGGCGTGCCTTACGCCTTCGTGGCTCAGAATACCACACTATGGTACGCATATATGTTTGATTGAGATCTTAACCTATTTCTATAAGAGTATATAGGAGTGTAGCTCACACTGTTAGTGGCCTGTGTCTGCACTGACAAGAACTCATCAAGGTTGATATTTTTGCCGAAGCTGAGGTTAAAGAGGCTCATAGCAGCGACCTTCCTGCACTCGTTGACTACGTGACACATGGCCTGGTACGATTCTGGGATGACAAACAAGTTGAGCCAGCGCAGTTGTGCTCTAGTGCCTTGGAAATCATTCATCTGAGTCGGCAGGCAGCCTAGACATAGATAGACACATACAAGCTTGACAATACAACAAGATTTTATGTTCTGTTAAAGAGAATCTATCTTAAATATTGTATCTTAATAAAATAAAGAGTTTGTATGTCTGTCATGAGCATGTCATGATATCTAGTCTGAAATATAAAAATTAGTAGCCCCTGTGCATGAACATGTGCACCTCGAAGCCAGAATTTTTAAAATTGTATTTTTTTTAAATAAAAAATAAGTCGGATAAAATAAAACTAAGAGTTTTTTCTGTCTGTTTGAAGAAAATCAAAGTGTTGCTAGGCGTAACTACGCAATACATTACGTGATTACCATGGACAGCACCGGGTATTTATGCTAGTAAGAAATAAAAAGTATGTAACATGTTAACGTTGTTTGGATGGAGCTAATGTCGAGAAAAATCTGTAAGATAGCGTTTGTGTCGTTGAGAAAATGGTGAGAGTTGGTGCTAACTGTCCGTCCCGTTGAGAACCAAAAAATCTACCTTCGTCAGCTGTGGACTGGAAAGTCTTGGGCTGAAGTTTTGGGTAGGGCAGAGAGGTTGGGGTAGGAGGAGGATTAGCAGGTAGACACTCTTCTTCTCTGGCTATTATGAATGAAAAATGTCAGGGAATGAACTATTATTATCACCACTTCTTACTACCCGTTCGGGCTATAAGGACTTACGCTAATGTGTAATGGTAGGGTGATTGTGAGATGAAATGGAGGACCTACAGCTTAACGTGGGATCCAAACCACGGTGGAGGACTGGCATTCCTCACATTCACAAGCTGTGATTAATACACGTCTTGTCAGAGGTGAAGGAAGGGTTTGGCAATCCGATAAATCTGTGACTAGACCGAGGATTGAATCCCGGACCCTCAACACATAAGTCTGACACCTTACCCCTAGACCACCAGGTTACCCCGGGGCCAGACTAAACCGTTGGTTCGTTTTTAAAGTTAACCTCAACTTGATTTAAACATTTCCTCTCTTTTAGATATTGCTCATCATTAACACCAGTGTAATTAATAAAAATATTAATTAAACTCACTAAGTGTGCTTTATGCAGATATACCAAACTAATATTGTGGAGGGAAAGGGGGGGAGGGAGGGGGGATGTTAAGTATTTAAAGCATTATCTCTACACGATGTCGAATATGAGTATTTGTTAATTACGGTTATAGCCTCATCTACATATTATTTAAATTAAAAAATGACATCTTGACGCGGGAATTGAATTTAGGACCTACAAACTATGTTTTGATAGTTGTTATAAAACTAATTCATTACGTCTGAACAAACTGGAGAAAAAACATTTGATGAGAAAGGACATAAAAAAAGAGTGATTTAAAATGTAGGCTTATGTGTGTGTTATGATTGTGGAGGGGGAAAAGGGGAGGTGAAATATTGATGTAGACATTCTGTACACAAATGCACATATTTATTGTTAGTGTCCATCTGGACACGTCTGTAACCTGAACCTAGCTAATACAATAGTGGCTCTCAAATTATGTTACGTGATGCCATTGTAGGTTGTCGGTGCTAATTTTTTTTAAACTTTTTTCTAGCGCTACCTGTTCAGATTATACGCCTTTGTACTAATTACTCTAACCTTAAATCTAGGACAGACACAAAATCCATCCCCCGGCCGTCAATTCATCACTGTGCAAGGGTAAACCCACATTCCAACAATGATACATTTCTTGGCCATGCCAGGAATCGAGCCCGCCGTAGGTGGACGCACTACCAACGGAGCTAAGCCTCGTAATTTTCTAGTATGGTTTTTTTTTCTAAGTTAAATCCGCATTCAAACTTATAGTTTTTTTTTTTTACAAAAGGGCTCATTTGTTTTTAAAGAAGGATGGGGAGAGTGCACAGCATAGACTTTCTCGCTACTGTAAATAAAAAAGAGATATTTACTTAAAACCCGTAAGATTATTTGAAACGAGATAATAGACATTGTTGCACATTCTACCAAAGAACATAAACGAAATAATATACACTGTTAGAGAAAAGAGGAACATCCCACCCACAGAGCATTACAGCAATTTCCAAATTCAAAGACCTCCGTAATGTATATATTTATATGTACATATTATATAAGTGTATTATATATATATATACCTACATACATATACATACACATATATATATATATATATATATATATATATACCTATAATTCGTAAACTAGCTTTTTTATAAAAATATATTTCAAATACAGATTTTTATATTTATTATGCCCTCACTTTCGAAATAAGTTATTTAGAGGTGCGGAGAAACGATAAAAATTGAAAGTTTCCTTAAGTGTAAGTTACCCTCAATGCTATTTTCATGAGGAAATGAGATCTTCCATTTGGTTTTAATATTAAACAATAGAGATATACGAATTTGAATCGAGTCGAATTTGATACAATTTATTTTTCCTCTTTCTGCCCTTAAGTAAAAAAACCTATCATTGATTTAAGGGCTGGATAGATAATTAAAAATAAAAACTCTGAGAAACCTTATGAAAACACCATGTTCCAATTTTTATCCCAATTGCTAGAATAGTTTCGTCTCTAGTCAGAGATACGGACTGATATTTAAAAAAAAAAAACACTTTTTCGGATTCAGGAGGTCACAAAACGTCGACATCCATCAAAATCTCGGCTTTGATTATTTTTTTGACAATTTCTACTTTTTTCTAAACCAGAGAGGTGCGAGAAGATGAAAAGTAACACTATATATTAATATATAGACCTACAAATTTCATCGATTTGCCAATATGACTAAAAAGTAGTTTATCTTTATTTACTTAAGATATGCACAATTGTACAGACATATTAACGTAACTCAAATATAGGCTTTCATCTAACGCTGTAATCTTTGTTCAAGGTCGTTGTTAAAAATAATTGCTATGCTTTTTTTGGCAAAATAGTTAGTAAGCTGTTTACAGCGTCTTGGAAAAACATTTATGTGGCCCACAGCTAAATAAAAGGTTGGTGATTTCCGCTTTACAAATTGGAGTTGAAGAATATATATGCAGTGAAATAATTTGTAAGGCTATTAAAATCTATTTATTTAATGACTAAACACACAATGCTATCACACAATAGGATAATGCATTACAATGCACTGTTAACAAAATAGCTTTGTATATAAAAAAAATACTGTATACTTAACACCGCTACCGAGAACACAACGTAATACACAATTTGTACACTATTATATAAATCTCAAGGCAACACATTAGTAATGCTAGTATTAGTAATGATATAATGGGGAAATAAAGTTCCACATTAGTTTATAATTCATACATACATTTCACTTGTTACATAAATCATAATCAAAAACAAAAGTTTTACACAGCTACAAAAATTTTAATGTTGCATAAATCATCAGATAAAACGATTTTTATATAATTAATGTTTCCGAACTCATAAATACAAGACAAAATTAGTAAATTGTTGCAGAGAATATTAAAATGTAATTGTTTGACACTATTTTATATAGGTATTTTAAATAGTTTTAACACTTAAAAACAGAGTATAAATTTTACACATTTACAAAATACCTAGATGAAAAATTAGGTTTTATTAATTAAGTGAAAAATGATAACTTGGCACGGAACTCCAATCCTGGGTACCATTGAGCCATCCTGGTACGTCCGGTGTCCACCAGGGCCATATTTCCCTACTGTAGTTTGTATTAAGTCTATTATTATTGTAGTAACTGGTAATATAATACGAAACGTACCAGAATGACTCAGAGGTAGTGTATTGATGCACAAAGTCAAAGGTATCCTATTCTATTCCTGTGTACAGCATGTAATTTTTCATTGAATTGAATTTGATTAAACTATCAGGACTGATACTGTGATAATAATCACCTACCATTTTGTGATACACATAAGTTACAATCAAGTTTTACACTGTCAACAAAATTATGGGTTAATACACGAGTGTACAACTTTTACAGAATTCAAACACAAATTTAACACTTTTACTGAAATTATTTGATATTACATAGTAAGTTAAAAAAAAAGTAACAGAAATCATTAAATACATACTGTATCAGAAATAAAAGTAGCACGATACGTGATAGCAGGCAGTCTGGGGAGCTTATTGTAGCTGCAGGGGTAAAAAGTAAGGTTGTTAAAAGAGTCAATTGTAGAAAACTCGGGCCTTGATATCTCGGACAAAATTTTCCGAAAGTAAAATTTTATTTAGTAGCGCACGCGCCAGCCGCCTCATGCTGGCAAGCTAAAAATGTCATATAGGTAGTGTAATGTAGGGGCTTGCGGACGTTGCAATCGTTTGTCTTCGTTTGTTCCGGATTTTTCCGCAAGAGAATTAGTAGGTATTAGGCGCCATCAGCGCGTATAAGAAGTTAATGATAGCCGCCATAACGACTAAGTGTTGGGTAGATATTTGTTTAAGTGTTGGCGCGCTATTATGGGTTTATCTGACTAACGTCAACTTTAGCTTTCTGTAATTTGGGTTTTTGTATATTTTTCCCGTTTATGGGACGGAGAGATGAAAAACGTCTGGCAGGAAATACCTCTATATTGTTATGTTGAACATTGACATTTATGCCAAAGTTATTGTCAAGAGTCATTTATTGTTGTTTCGGCTTAACCAAGTTTTATTAGCCAGGCTATTCGCTTATACGTTCTGCGCCCTCCCTATGAGGCCACGACGCTAGATTTCATATGTTGTATACCCTATCATTCTTGAGGTTATTGCTTTCAATAAATTGTTGTCCATATATTTTTGAATCTTAATAAAAATCTCTTGACTATTATGTTTGTATTTACCTTTTTATACGTTCATCCTTAGGTAGGATAATGTAACTAAAATATGTTGTCTAATAATCAAACCAGAGGAGTAGTCACGTTCTCGATTGATGACATATATTGTTGAGGGTGACCGTGGGGACGAGTCCCGCAATAGTTCTTATTGCGTGTGCTGGGCTTCAGTTAGGTTTTGCCCAGTTTTTCTTTGCTCTTTTTACCCACTCAGCACACTCTAACTTTTTGCTAACCTATATTTATCATTATTATTATTATTATTATTATTATTATTATTATTATTATTATATTTGAACACGCCTAGTTAGGCGTAATGGTTCATACATCTATAAGTTACAATATTTGATACAATGATCTAGAAACTATGTGAAGAGTCTAGACTGAGCTATTTTACATAAACCTTATATTTTCCAAGAGGTTAATCCCCGAAAACTATGTTTTCCTCATTTCTGAGAGTAGAAGTATCCGATGATAAGTTTTCCTACCATATCTTTGAGCTAAATAATTATAGGACTCGTATCAATAACCTCATTTATCTTGAACAGTTCTACCAACCCGTTTAATATAGGGGTTTGGAGGGAAGGGGTTTGGAAGTTAGTATTCGAGAAAAGATTTCTACGAAAGATAATCAGGCATGTACCATTGTACATGCCTGATTATCTTTCTTACTGACTGACTTCAGTTACAAAGCGATTGTAAAGTACAGTTATTTAAAAATAAATACTGTATTTCTGACTTTAACTTTAATTATTTCAATAATGTTGGTAAATATTTAAAAAAAAATATTTTTAAAAACAAAATGTCTTAATGAAAATTAAAATAATGTCATCAAAGATATGCTGAACCACAAAAGCGCCGCCACTAAGTCCGTGCCTAATGGGCCTATATTGTAAATCCTAAATCCACACAGCGGCTTAACAATATAGCCTGTAATTTCATCAGAGCCAAAAAAAAATTATTATTATTTTTTAATAGCAATAGACACATCTCATGTTGTATTGTGGCAGGGAGTCAAAGAAGGATTATATGCATTATCAGAACAAGATGTAATCGGTAAAGTGGAGTAATAAATTCAATGAAATAGGTTTCTATTTATTGAATATTAATAAAGAATCCGTGGTGTTATTACCATTAATTTCTATTCTAGACAAAGCTATTTTATTTACATAATTATTTTTTATATAATTCAAATACCTTGTGTTTGCTTTTGAGAGCATTTTAAATTGAGTTCATCCTATTGGCTCTATCTGCTTATAGTACTATTTTAATATAATTTGTGAAAGTGATAAAAAAAATTGTTTACTATTAGTTTTTTAAATATCTTGAAAATGTATTATATTTCATGATATAGTATACGAGTGTATAAGAAAACCAGTTAGAAAATCTAGCAGAGCTGTGAATATGTTAATTGTATAAATATGAGTATTCATTTTATTGAGAATTAATTTGGTGAAATTATCTGTAGCTTTGCCAACATCAGTAATTAAATAAACACTAAACCAGTCAGTCTTGGCCAGATTGCTATAAACACTAATACATTTATTATAAGTTTAATTGGTAAAAGTAGTGAGGTTGTCAATTTTCTCTATACCGATAATGTCATGTTTTTTTTATAACTATACCAAATATATTACAGTTTATAGAGGTAAGGAAGGCTGCCTAGTAATATTTGGCTACCCCATGGCATTAGGAGGAATATTAATTATTGGTAGCAAAATTATTATAATTTTTTTTAATATGCTATATATTTAGACTCTAGTTTTGGCAACTAAGAAATTTTTAAGTGTATATGATGGCCACCCAGCTTATAATATTGATATTATTTCATTGAAACACTTCTCATTCACACCTGATGGGGAGGTTGGGGTTCAAATCTTGGCTGGATGTTCTAGAGATGTATTTTAGTAAATGGTTTCCCCTTAAGGCATATGAGAGCTTATTTCCTTTATATTATCCCATTATTATTTATACCCTATTAATAATAATAATAGCCTTTATTTACCTGGCGAAGTTAAGGCGTTAGCCTTCTCTTCCACCTAACCAGAGTTGAATACAACATACACTATTACATTTATTGAAATATAATTTAATAAAGAAATATTCAAACTAGCTAGAAAAACATTCACACACTCATATAAAGCTCAAGTAGTTTCAAGAACTCAGTTTAGCTTGTTAGACCAGATAAATTGCATAACCGCGCACTTGAAGGGGAGTCTAGATGTTAGATGACGAGTAGAGTTATCCAGTTTGTTGCAAACCTGTGATGCCAGGACAATGAAAGAACGAGCCTATGTTTGAGATCTATGTATGGGAATAGACATCTGTAGAGTGGGTTCTGATCTAGTAGCTCGGCTGTGTTTATCTTTCAGAAATAAGAACCGTGAGGATAGGTATTGAGGCTGAGATGTTGATAATATTCTGTGAAGCAATACTAATAAATGTAGCTTTCGCCTTTGATTTATTCTTAACCACCCTAGTTTATTAAAATACTTATAAATATGGTCATGCCATTTTAAGTTAAATATGTATCGAACACATGTGTTTTGTAGTCATTGTAGTCGTTCGGCTAGATCGTCTCTTAATTCATTGTATACTACGTCACAGTAGTCAAAGTGTGGCATTACTAACCTTTGGAAAAGGATAATTCATACATTTTCTGGGAGAAAATTCTTTAGTCTTCTCAGTAATGTAAGCAGGCATACACTTTATTGCAAATCGGAGTTACTTGATCTGTCCAATTAAGATTTTCATCAATAGTTTGTTGCTTAAGTGCGTATATCCCAGAGAAGTAGTAATACGCGGTGAAAAAATAATATAGTTATATAATAATAATTATAAAGCCAGAATTAGACCAATACAATTTATTGGAGCCATGTTTCTCCGGAGGGGTGAAGGGAATTAATTGCCTATAACCCAAGTTTTTGTGTATTCTCTTGGTGAAAACATTCAATATGTATTTTAAAATATGCATAAAAACAACACTTGAAAACATAAATCCAACATCAACATGAAATTCTTGTCTGCCAAATTGTACATGACTTTAAAGATTCAGTTACATGTATACACAGTTCATGAAATATTGAAGCACTAAAAAAAACCACGAGTCAGCAGGAATGTGTTTCTGAAATCTTTAAAATATCAAGCTGTCGATTTAAAACATGCATTATATACTTTGCCTCAAATTAATCATCGAAGAATACAGGATGGAGATATATCTGTAGTAGAGAATGTTCAGGTTAGGCCTTAGGTCCATGGTTCAATTTTCATCTTTAGGTTTCATATGTATTTATATATGTTGATGAAAGGAATATAGCTTGTGCCAAATATAATTTTCCATAGTATAAAGTCATGTATTTCCCTGTGTCCAGTCTGATTACTTCAGTTTCAGAGAAGTCGTCGCGAGTCCTCTAATAACTCTCGATCAATACACACGTCATTGAACCAACACAACACTCGTCCACCCTCGTGTGAGTGTTGATTAATACCCCCCGTGAAGATGAATTGAGGAGATGAATGAGCTCTCAAGCTGCTCATCTGCTCGGCTCAGTTTCAGTCGCTGGTCAAGGGATGTAAAAAATTGTTGGTTTTAAATAATAATTTAAAAAATCTGCATTGAGGTTGTTTCTCTTTCTAAGATAGTCACTTCAGTGATAATGTGGACTAGACATCAAAATGTTATATTGTATTTTGTCGGTGATGGAAGGGTCGAGGCTCTAATTTTGGTTGAATCTACTAAGGATGTTTTAAAAAAAATTGGTTCCCACTCTCCTTCTACATTTATTAGGATACATTTCCTCTAAAATAGACTCTCCTCGTCCATACCCTGTTTGTGTAGTAGGGGAACAAGAATGGATAGTAAAATGCGGTATAAGAGAAAGAGTCTCAGATGGGGAATTGAAAAAAAGTGGTAAAGATAGAGAGAGTGCAGAAATTGTGAGTGATTGTTGGAACTTTTCTAAGTTTTTAAGTTGATTGTGACCCAAAAAAGTGGCTGACCACATTTCTAAACGATTTTATAAATAAACAACACTCTTCAACATTGGGATGAAAATCCAAAGTTTTCATGAGACCATCAATAGACACTCAAACACACATGCAATTCTGCATTTCAAAATATGTAAAGAAGAAATCGTTTATGATTCCGACGAGAGTTAATTTCTTCCTTTTGCTAATAAATTCCATTGTTGGAGCTTTGAACCAAGAAGTTCTGCATCATGATTTATCAAGATTAAATCTCGCGCCAGGTTATTCAGTTTCACCTGTTCAATCAAGTGGGGTAAATATTCGTTTTCGGGAACATAGTCTTAGCCCCTTGAAGTGGAAGCGCATGCATTGTCATCACTGCTATGTTGTACTTTTCCTATTCCTTCCAAACAGCTGTTGAAAGTAGAATTGGAAGAGCTTCTCTCTGCTTCATGGTGAAGGAACAATAGGGGTATACAATACGGTGTTTACTTTTAGTTAAAAAACAACTGAGATACTTGTTATGCAGAAATCATGCATTTGTTCCCGCCATTTTATTGGTACTATGAAAGGAATAGCATCCCATTTACTACTCAGCCAGATTGATAAGTTGTTCTTACATGATTACAACCAATAATATGTGGAGCCCACTAGTTTCCTTGATTTCCAAGAACACAATTGAAATACAAGCTATAAGCTCCATTCTTGAAACAGGTTTTCATTGATATTTTGTCATAAACTTTCCACACACGTAGAAAAAGCTACATACTGAATGTTTACAGTCACAATCCTTTAACTTGTTCGTATTTGTTCCAGCACACTACTGAATTCAAATTTCTTAGTGCCCATTGCGTTAACAACACCAATTGAACCAGAGAAACATTGTTGAAGTATTGAGTATATAATTATCTGTCTAATCTGCTGCAAACAATAGAACTGCAGGCATGTGTAGAAAGTCGCGATCTTGTTGCACTGATGCTTGTGTAAAATGTAGTCCCTATAATATTATAGTAAACTGTTGTTAGTTAAATTAAAACTGCTTTGGTGGTCAAATAGTCTAAGGCAGTGGTATTCAACTGAATAGGGTACATAACATTTAAATCTAATTATTTATTAGGGACCTACATTATTCTGGATGTAATTTATTTTAGACATTGATTAAAAAATGTGTATAACTCCCTTTAGACATATTCTGAAAATTGAAATATGATACCTGAACACGGGAATCTAACCCGGGACCTTTGGTTTAGTACGCCAATGCTATCCAAGAATCGTCACGTCCCCGGAGTCATTCTTCAATCATATTTTAAAGCAGAGTCTGTGATGGACGTGTGGAAATTGTCAGTTTCATGTGAGCTATCAATTAAGATCACGATATATCAGATAATGCAACCACCATCGACTCGGTAGTTGGCTTTATACGGCCACTTGTACCTCTAAACAAGTATACTTTCATACAAATATACCACCTATAGGTCTATAATTTGCATAAAGTTTGCGTATTTGCTGTCTCTTTTGACCATTAACGAGACTTCTTATTAGAGCCATATTGTTATATTATCGAGGCCCATCCATATCTGAAAGCCTTACACAAATATATTTTATATTAAAGGAGTCATAAGGTGACTGACAATGAGATCCAAAGCTGAGGCAATCTTTTGTAACACCAGGTAATATATTGTGCTCACTACCCATACTAAATAATATGATTGGACTATTTCATTCTGTTGGATAACCACAGGCACAAAATTAGATTTTGATATTTTGGTGTGCCTTCTTAAATAGTGTGGTTACAATATTTGACGTGGAAAAACATAATTTAAATAAACGGTAAGGTGCACCACACATCATTTCTCACTCACTTATCTTAAAATAGAGACACTTACTAAAGACTAGTAAGAATGATGAAATTAAATAATAAAAATTGTTGCAGAAACACTAAACCAAAGAGAATACATGAAATAATATACCCTGTTACAGAAACATTGAGGAAAGAGGAACATCTAGATCCACCAAAAGGCACAACTATTCCTTTTTCCAAAGATTTATATATAAAATTATATACATTTGCTTAAAGCTCAGAAAATATAAGTTTTGTAAATATAAATATATATATATATATTTTTATATTTACAATACAATTACAATATATATATATTCAAATAAAACATTTCTATTTTTAAAACTACTCTTTTTTACAGCGATGCAATATTTATTATCTTAAATAGTAGTTTAGATATGATCAGAATTATAAATGTATGCTTATTTTATTATAAAGTTCTTTAAAGTCATATTCATGTGAAAACGTTTGTATAAATCTTGATTATAATGTTAAGCAATGTATAGATACAAAATGTAATCAAATTATGTTTAGCGGAATTTTAGAAAATGTATGTTTTCTCTTTTTGACCTTAGGTAAACCAACCTTAGTTTTAGGGTTAGATAACTAATTACAAAAACTCCTCTGTGAAACCTTTAATAAAGCTCAAGCTAACAAGGTTTACCACAATCTGTTAAACAATTTACACTCTAGGCCAAGATACAGCCAAACAGACAGACAGAGAGACAGACAGAAGGTACAACTAAAACCACTTTTTTTTTTCTTATCAAAACCGCGAATTCGATTATTTTTTTTACGATCACTATACTTCTCTCTTTCTCTCTGCGGGTACGGGAGAAAGTAAAAAGAAAGTTAGTTTAAATGAAGTCCTTTTGACGCAACGGGGTATTGTGGTCCGAATTTTAACAATCTAGTTGGGTGATAAAGTTAAATATTTCAGTAGGGTTTAAATTGGTTTACATATTGCAAAGAGTGTGATGTAAAAGTGATTAGACCCAATGTATAGAGAATAGATAGGTAGCGCCATTTGGAAGAATTTGATGCTTACGTCAGCCACGGAACTACGTCACCCAGTACACATGAGCTACTAACTAGTATGTCGTGTGGTCCTTTCATTTATCTATACGATTATTTATTTATTTGTGTTTGCCTGGTAGTGGTTTTTTCGTGTATAGTTAGTTACCTTATTATGTTTACCACTCAATTATCTGTTTTAATATGCTAATATAAAATACAACAGGGATGTTCTAGTTAAAGATTTAGACACTTTATTTACTGAATTTATTTAATAGTAATAATACTTAGCACTACGTCTTATTATCCGTTCGGGTTATACGTTTTATTTAATAGTAATAATACTTAGCGCCACGTCTTATTATCCGTTCGGGCTATACGTTTATTTAATAGTAATAATACTTAGCGCCACGTCTTATTATCCGTTCGGGTTATACGTTTATTTAATAGTAAGTATAATACTAGATATGTATGCTAGCTATATGTAGGTGTATTGTTTTTCTCTAGCTGTTTATTATTTTATAATAGTTTTTCTTTTATATAATATATATGATACAAGTCATTGTTGAACAATCAAACTTTTAGGCTTTTTACTTTTTACTAATTTATTTGCGTACGTTCTCCAATTTAAATTATATGTGTTTTCAAATGGACATAAAAAATCATATTCTGAAAATTTTACTAATTTATTTGCGTACGTTCTCCAATTTAAATTATATGTGTTTTCAAACGGACATAAAAAATCATATTCTGAAAATTTACACCTGGACACGGGAATCGAACCTGGGACCAGGACCAGGTGTCATTTTTCAATTTTCAGAATATTATATCTAGATGTGAGTAAATCCCCGTTAAAACTAATATAATAGCTTTGGGTATTTGATTCATAAATATCAAAATGCCAATTTGTGCTCTTGCACTCTGTAAATAATCAACGAAATTGCAAGTGTAATAAAACTAGTAATATATATTTTTACTCTGTTTCTAAGGATCCAAAAATTTCCCGCACATGGGAGCTCAAATGTAAAAGGAAAGACACAATCAATACAAACTTTGCTCGAATATGTTTAATTCATTTTGCCGATAGTGACTTGGATATTTGTGGTTCTAAATGCAAAATGAACTAAAATGTCAATAACTTCAAAACACAATTGAATGTTGCCAGGTTTATTCAATAGTTCAAACATGCAAGTAATTTTTAACATATTTTAATAGGTTAAGTTTAATTTATTAGGTTTTTTCATTTATTGGTGTGAATTTTAAATATGTAAATATGTTTAATGTTCTCAAACGTGATATTATAATTTCTAACAAAAATTATACAGAAAGGACTTAATTTGTCTTCCATACAGCTTTGTGAATGTTAAGTCGTGTTCTCATGTGTCATTTTCTGTGATTCACTGACAATTAATACAAAATAAACGTCCAAACACTCATTTCATTACACTCAATTATTATTTCACGCTTTCATTAAAAGTAAAGTGGAGTTATACTTTTCTTCATTGTTGATTATCATCATTATAAAATTGAAAACAAAATTAATCGTGTGAGCACGTACAAGAATATTAATGAATTCATTTTTATTTAAATGTAAAAACTTATTTAGATATTTACAGACATTGTGTGGTAATAGGATTTTTCAAAAATTGTATTAAAGTGGCGAGACCAACAAACCGACCCATATTTGGACTGTTACAGACAATTTGAATGTCTGTGAAATATAATTAGTGATTTGTATATAATAAAACAGCAAGTGGTGCCATATTAATAAATGAAACAGTAGTTGATCAATCGCAACATAATCATTATGATGAATAACACGTGTGAACAAATTCCTTTGATTTCTAGTTTCATTACAATGAATCGCTTGAAATTATTCACTGAAAATGACACGTGAGAACATGGCTTTAAGCGCTGGCTAGTGTACTGAGTGACGTCACACGCTCAGCCAATCAGATGTCTTTCTCCAAATGGTGCTACCTATCTATTCTCTTTACATTGATTAGACCCACTTCGATATATATAGTCTAAGGCGTCACTCTCTCAATAGACTAGATTGCCGATTACAAGGAGATCGGAATTCAAGTCCCGGCCAGGTTTACTGAGGGTGGTTTTTCATAAATGGTTTTACACTCTTCTTCTATGCAAATGCATGCACACGTCCTCTGAATTCAGCCTTGCACATATTTAATCCACTGGCGTAATTAGTACATTTGCGTATAACCTGGACCGTTTGTAAGAGCCGGTGCAAAGCAGGGGATACGGTAACTCTAACATTAGTAATGTTCACAGTGGCGAGCTCTTATTTGGTTTCAAGTTCATGGATAAGGTATGTCCTATTGTCATTCATCTGTTTCTGGGTTAAATATTGTTGGTGTATTACCTTATATACTTTATCCGAGGATGAGATGGCATATTCTAAATTCGGGATTTATCTTTCTGAATAATATTTTTTTAATCGTTCATTTTTCATTTGATCATATCTAAGCCCTTCGGGCACTTTAAGAGTTAATATATTTTATTTTATATTAAATGTAGTCACTGGTTGAATTGGACAGTGAACAAAGCTAAAGGTTGAGGCTAGTAGTTTGGTTTCTCTCGAATAGATCTCCTGGTTTTACTCGGGATCGAATGATGACACTGTCTAACCAATCAGAAGGCTTACATTTAAACGACATTCTTACGATAGGTCCAAATTACCGTTTCACATAGGAGTGGTATCTGATGTAAGCAGAGAAGTGTAAAGGGAGTTTCATGGAGAGAGAAATATCCCTGGCAATACTAGACAGACAGACGTGCCATGACAACGTAAACGATAGGAAGTGTTATGCACGTGCAGTGATACTATAAATGTAGAATGTAACAAAGATTTGGTAAAATTTAATATTATACGTAAGTGTGTCAAGTATTTATGAAGTGTTACAAAAATAAAATCTAAATACATAAATCAAACCGAGT
This sequence comes from Timema poppense, assembly GCA_902141375.1. Classification (NCBI taxonomy): domain Eukaryota; kingdom Metazoa; phylum Arthropoda; class Insecta; order Phasmatodea; family Timematidae; genus Timema; species Timema poppense. The sequence continues at coordinate 21,388 of CABFOV010003287.1, read as the reverse complement.
GTATACATTTAATAAATTATTATTATTATTATTATTATTAGCACCGCGTCTTACTACCCGTTCAGGTTATACGCATACATTTAATAAAGAAAAGGTTTCATTATCCACGGTTAAAGTACTGAGCATCGACATTAATAATGCCCATGATAGCTCATTGTGGAACATGAACAAAGGAGATCATCGTAGCTGCGTCGTCGTCATAAGTTGAACTTCATACATGAGATTACAACCTCCGTCTCTCAACCAAGAGGCCAATACAACAGGATTGTCGTAATTGGTGCCTTAACTAAGGGGCAGATGACGTGGGTTGCCACACAGTTGTGCTATAAGGGCCTTAAAATGGTAAAACATTTTCCAAAGCAGGATGTTCAGATACAAACCATCCAGTTAGAAAAATAAATAATTCACAAGTTAAGAGAAATCGATTTTAAAATCAGCTAATAGATCTGGTTTATGAATTGTTAATTATTATATTTTAAGGTAAATTCAGTGGCGTGTATTCCATAGATGCAACGTACGCATTGCTTACCAAGAGCCAAATAGATACATAAATACAATTACCATTAGCAAAAAAAAAGTTATGAGTGCCAGTTTAATCATCGATATGCTAGCAATTGTTTGGTATAAAATGTGTTTCTTGTTCTACATACAAAGCTCCACGTACAACAGATTTTGCTTCTTGCAACTCTTGACTGTGTTCTGTGTGCAAATAGCGCCGCTCCTGCGTAGTACGTTTCCCTAAGTTGTGTACTCGCGTTCAGTCGGTCGCTCTCGGCTGTTATCGCCACAATCACCCGCAATCGCTTGGGGGCGGATCCTTATGTTGCTAAAATGCTACACATTCTTTGGTTATTTCCTTAATATATGTGACCGAAACCACATTAAAATAGAAATTAAATTTATTTAGGTTTTAAAATAATCACCAGTCAATAATGATTATACTTTTTAACGTATTGATGTATTGTGTTAGGTTATATGTGTGAGTTGTGTAACGTGGTATTCACAGTGAATATGACGTAGAGGTAAGCAATCTTGCTTCTTACGTATTAAATCATTGAGGATCGTGGATATCCAGTCAAGACCATGTGGATCTACAGATCAACCAAAATGTGAAAATGTGATTGCGTCATAGGTAACACTTTAAAACATAGCTTTGCTTCGTGTACTTTCAAGGATAAAATCAAATAATACAATGTGGTAGACCTACACCTGAACTGAACATTAGCTCAAAAGTAAAATCATGTTTAAGGCGTTTCAGCTCACATTTGTTCAATAATAATGAATGTTTGATGAGCTGTCCTCACGTACAAAAGTTATACTATTGGTCTTGTCTTCTTTTTTAAAATGGCAAGTGTGTTTGGAACAGAACTGGTTACAATGACATGGCCAACATACACAGTTCCACTAAAAAACACAGTTTGTTCTAAAATCATTTATTAGCCATGATTGCCGAAAAAACGTTTAGTAAAACTAGAACTGATCTAATGCTCGATGAACAGAAAAAATATGGGATTCGCAGCACAATGAACTTGTTAGGAAGAATAGAGAAATTATGAAGCGATTCAAAGATGTAGTTTGTTTTTAAGCACAGCAATAACTGGCATTTAGAGGCCACGACTAAACGAGTGAGTCTTTAAATAAAAGTAATTACGTTGAAATAGTGAATCTTTTAAGTAAGTATGATGAAAAATTGAAGAACCATTTAAAACATTCATCTATATTTGCAGGATTATCGAATTTGATTCAAAATGTTTTGTTCAATGCCCTTTAAAATGTGTTAATGTCTAATATAAAAAAGGTATCAAGGAAATAAATTTTCTTTCCATCACACTGGATGAAACAACAAATGTAAATAATTTTTCCTAATTGTCTTTTGTATTTTGCTATGTTACTCAAGATGGAAAGGTAAATAAGAGATTTTTGGGCTTCAGAAATACTTCTGATGAGAGAAAAGCGAGCGCACTTTACATCTATGTTGTAAAATTGGTACATGAGTATGGTTGTGAACAAAAGCTGATCGCACAAAGCTAGGACGGGGCTGCGGTCATGGCTGGACATTAGAATGGATTGCAGGCCAAAGTAAGCGATACATTTCCGAAATCAATTTTTGTACACTGCTTCGCTCACCGGCTGAATCTTGTATTGTTGCAGGGCATGTCTCTTATCAAATACTGCAGAATTTTTTCTTACTTTGAATGGCCTAGCATCATTTTTTTCAAAATCAACCAAAATAACACGAGCTCTGGATTAAGAAATGAAGAAAAGGCTTTCAAGAGTAGCTTCTACACACTGGAATTATAATTCTAGATTGGTTGAAACTGTTTACGATTATAGAAATCAACTAAATTCTTTGTTTGGCAAGATTACAGATCCAGAGGAAAAATGGGAGCGTACATTGCTGCCCGTGGATTTGAAATATCGATGCATGATTTTAATTTTAATTTTCTACTCAATACATTTGCTGATTATTTCCCTCTTACTGGTAGATTGTTTGATATATTTCAAGCCAGAATTAATGGCATCGGTTATTGAATAAACAAATTAAATAAATTTCAAGATCAATTGAAAAACAAGCGTGAAGAATTTGAGAGAATCTGGACAAAAACCAACGAAGAGTCAGACGTGAATGAGCCTGAAATAAAGTCCAAGAAATTCTGACACCTTTGATGTAAAAATATATTACAAACGCCTGTATTGTGATATTTTGGACACACTTATAATACATCTAAGTGATAGGTTCAAGAACTTGAACTCATTATGTTTTTTAGAACTCTTTCATATAAATAAAAAAAATTGAGCAATACAAACGCAGTTTCCCAGAAATGGCTTTCCAGATCTTAAAGGACAGCTATGGTAGTATGTTTGATTTCCCTTCTTTAAGATCACAGCTTGTAGTCACCTTCATTTCACAGGATTTGCGTCACAAAAATGTCAGTGAATTGCTTAATTTTTATTAAATCAAATGATCTACAAAGAGCATATTGTCAAGGGGTAAAACTATGTGAAGTTTTTGTAACCATCCCGAAAACAAGTTCTTCCGTTGAGAGAAGTTTCTAAACATTAAAAATAATTAAAAATTATGCACGCAATTCACAAGGCCAAGAGAGGCTTACAGACTGGTCAGCGCTATTCATTTAGAAAGGTCTTCTACAACAATTAAGGCAGAATTCGCTGTTTTACGATCTCGTCATTGAGGAATTTTTTAAGGAGAATAGAAGAATCCAGCTCAATTACAGATCAGGTACGTACCTCAATATATTTAACATACAATTTAATCTTACCATTTAAAAATTCTTGATACCTTACCTTATACAAATATTCACCACACGCCACGGGGTAAATTCGACCTAGCTTAATTCACCTATTAATTTGTAGATTCAATTTTGTCTCCGTAAACCAAGTCCTTAAAATAATGGTTAACGTGTTTAGAATTGAAATTTATTCAAGGTTTTTGAGAACAAATCAATTTAATAAATGTTGGAAAAATACGAATTTTTGCAAAAAGAAGCTTTAATTTAATAATATTTCTATAAGTTATTTTGATCTGTAAGAGGATATTTGTTTTTCTATAAATATTTATGTTTTAAACCATTAGTTTAGTTAGGTATAAAAAATTATGAGTAAATACCAAATAATTATGTTATAAATAGTATAGTATAAGTATAGTAAAATGTGTTATTATCATTTTATACATCTAAATATGATTTTTTAATAGTTTGAATGTCAGAAAATTACTAAATGTATATAGATATATGTTATACATAATGCATATAAGTAAATATCAAAATAGGGCGTATAGGGTTCATCACAATGTTAACATCAATTGTGCTGTAGTCCAATATCCTTTCTTTGTGCTACGTTCATGTTGGACCCCAAGAAATAATATGAACATGGAGACGAAGTTTGCTATGGTTGTATTTTTTTAAACATGGACTATACAAAAGAAACGGGGCTCTTTCCACCCACGCTGGTTTGTCTTTTGAAGTCTCGCTACTTCCTCTAGTACATACACAACCTTCCTGCTTGATTGCCCCGTGGCAGATTATCCGCTCACTTGGTGACGACACAAGAACACTCCACCCGACAGCACACAACATCAGCACTAAAGTTTCCGATAACTACTGTTGAACGACGTACCCACAGTACACAATAGACTAAGAACTTAAAACTAGAAGCAAAGATAAAAAAAATATACATTCTTTTAATACAATTATACTTCAAATACTTTAAGCGAGAATTCCTTCATATACGGTCTGTTTGGTTTCAAATACACTACGCGTTGTCCCTGTAGAAAATAAAAAGTCCATTTCCCCCACTGTTTTCTGCCTTGTGACAGCTAGTCCTTTCGTCGCCTGGTTGACTGGCCGGTATAAATATTTTCCAAACACCGCCCGATTTACTTGCAACAATAAAATATCGTAAGTAAGGGCTCAGTTCTCTTTTTCTATGCTCATTTTTGGAAGGCCAGAGTTTCATTTCAGACCGAGACAAAGCTGGAGTTCTCATTCAACATTATTTCAATTTGTACATTAGTATATAATATAGTTACCAACAATAAAAGTATATCAGATTTGCATGAATTTGTAACTAAAGCATATATCTATGTCCTTGACATCATGCATAAAATTAATGAAACACAGAATTCAAATTGAAAGTTAATTAATGTAAATCGTTAAAATAAAAGGCCCAATAAATAAAAATGCTGTTAGATATTTTAAATTATTTTAATCGGTGTGTTATGTTTGAAGGATAACTTTATACTTAAGACTTTTTGGGCCAATTAAATTTTACTAGACCCGCAAATATTATAAAAATTAATAATTTCTTAGTGATATAGGCATTTAGAAATTAAAAATATAAAGAGCCTACAAGTAAATAAAGCTAAGGTTACATAACTTTCTGTGTCATTGTAAGCAAGTTAATTTCACTTGTAAATAAGGTATAAATTAATTATAACTTGTCAAAATTATTTCCTAATAGGCTAAATAAGTGAATATGAAATGAACACACTATTATAAATATTAAGATTCCTCTATGGTTAACAAAGTTCTGACATTCTAACGTAACACTTTTGCTAACATGTTATTATTATTTTATTTAATACAATTTAATTTGATTTTTAAAATATACTTTTCAATCTTTTTACAAACTAAAAATTTTTTTTGAAGAATTAAAGATTCGAATTTGGAATCGAGATTCAAAAGAAAATTTTGGATTTGGATTAGAGAAATATAGGAATCGACACATCTCCTAATTAGCTAAACATAATATTTTAGCACCTTGTAAAGCTCCTTGTAGAGTAGATAAAAGTTGTATCTGTTTTTCAGTCCTTGGCAATGCCATTCAATTGCCGTACCTAGTATGGACGTGTAAGTATTAAATGGTTTATAGATTCTCCCCCGCAGCATTTTGATAATATAACCCAAAGGGAGTTATTGCCATGCCTTGTAACATTGTTAAATTATAATCATAATAATAGACTTTAATCGACTTACATGGCAAAGTTAAGGCTACCGCCATATCGGCTGAGTGTCAAATCGGTCCCATGACCGAGGTAGGTGATATTGTACAACCACAATCAGTATCGGATATTTTGTGTAAACAAATCATTACGGTTCCACCAACTAGGTTTCTCTACTGTGGAATCAGTTCTCGTTTACCTGTTGCTAAGTGCACTACACAACTTAGAGTGAAATTTTGAGTCAACGTGGAAAGCCCATTCATGTGTTTCATAACTTTAAATTTCGATTTAGTAAGATTTTGATAAATGACGTAGAGAGCTGTAGATGTGTGAGTAGTGTGTTTAAGTCCCATCTAACAGTTTCACCGGAGGGTGAAATAATTCTCGCTCCTAATGCATGCAAACATTGTGTATGCCAGTAAGGTATACTGAACAGAAAGCGGATAAGCAAAGAGCTTAAGAGAAAATCTGTCGAGGACATACGTAAACACTCGAGTAGAATATGTCCACGCAACATTACGAGAGAATGACGTCAACATGCCAACCTCAAATGATGTGGCACTAATTTGAAAATGTACGTACGCCTTATATATGGCTAAAATTGCCGAAGAATACCGATGAGGTTCACCCAGCCCTTGATAAAATGACAATCATAGCGAACGTATGAGAAAATTTTCTTTTAATCAATGATGCGTATAAATATAGTGTTACTTTTTCAACCAAAACTAGACTTGAATTTCTCGTGAAAATAAGAGACGTGGTTTTGGATGTAACAGTAGTCCGGTGGCCCTGGTAGCACAGGCTGTGATTGGCCAAAACTGGTCATGTGACCACACCTCCTCGCTCTCTTATTGGCTGCTATAAATAGCCTCCTTCCCCCCACCCCTGACCTACTTTTCACTGATTCCCCCTCCTCCTCCCACTCTTCCCCCTATCGCCCTCTCGCCTCCCAACCCAGGACATGTTGGTTCTTGATGATTAATTATTAATGATTGTTAATTAATTATTGTTAATTGATTTTTGGTCAGGATTTGGGTGTTGAGTTTTATTCATTGATATGTTTATTATAACATCGCGCTATGGCTGTCTTATGTTGAATGAACATTGGTTCCTCCGTCACAAGGCCCTGTCGGAATGAACCTCTCTTGACGGCCTTTTAATTATTAATGATTGTTAATTAATTTATGCTAATTAATTATTGGCTAGGATTGAGGTGTTGGAGTTTATATTCATTGATTGGGGTGAGCAAACAGTCCGTGACGTATCGGCATTTACCTCGCACTATGACTGTCTTATGTTGAATAAACATTGGCTCCTCCGCCACAAGACACTACAGGACTGCCCAGAACGAATATCACACTATGGCGGTCGATGGAAGAGTGTAATAATTGGTTCTCAAGGCAGGAGAACCCTCCTCCTTCGCAACCTCTAGCGCCAGTATGTCGGCCCGACAAGACATGATTAGATATTGAGGTCATTGCCCCGGGCAGCTGGGTTTTTCCTGGCGTCAACTTGATGGCTCACGAGACAAGAATATATCGTGAACTAGGTCAGTGTGTCGCAACCCTAGCACCAGGATGTCGGCCCGATAAGACAAGGATAGATATTGAGGTCATTGACCCGGGAAACGGGGTTTTCCCTGGCGCCGGTATGTTGGCCCTAAAAGGCGCGTTGATACAGGAATAGATATTGAGGTCAATGACCCAGGACCCTGTCAGATGTATTGAGGCTGGGTTTTTTTCAGATACATTTCATATATCTGCCACCAATCACATTAGCGTAATAATCGAGCAATTATTCGATAGATCTGAATCATGGAGTGCGCGACGTAAGTTTGGTTTGCCCGTAGACGGAAGTTCTGGGTTCAAATCTCGCTCTCTAGACTGTCGGATACGGGTAGACCGTGATTCAATCACCACGTCTTAATACCCAGTCTGATTATGTGTGTAGATACTAATTATGGTGTTGGGAAGTTTGAACAGGTATATGCCTAGATGGAGAGTGAAAAAACTACTCCCAGGTCTATGACAGCACACACACGATGTTCCACCATCCATGAACAGAACAGCGACAAGACACATACATAACCAGCGATGGGTAGAAGATGTCAAATAGATAACGGTATTTACAAAGACCTGATTCAGTTTGCGCATGCGCAGAGACACATTACAGTATCTAGGTCATTACAGCCGGTAACCCCATCGAGATGGGTATAAATAGAACCCAAAACATTACATTCGATAATTTCAAATTGTAAAAGGATCACATAAACATCAAGATGAGTTTTGACGTTCTGGAAAACTGGATAAATTCAGGTATGATTAATTCGTTTTGTATATTTTAATGGTTTATAATTTGATTATCACGTCAGGGTGTACAGCGGTATTCTCTTCTTATTTGTTAGATGATGAGCCCTTGACGCTTGGCGTGGTGGCGCAACATGTGGATCCCAATAGTCTGGACCAGCTAGTGCAGTTTACGGAAAACGGAATTTGCAAATCGGATGGTGACTGGTCCATGAGTAATTAATTAGCTGCCTACGATAGAATTGCCAGTGTTTTTTTTTATTTTCTGTAAATGATAATTAATATGTATTTATTTAATTTCAGACTACTGGGATCCATAGTGTTTGAATGAGGGCTTTCTGGGCAGCATGGCGACGGAGGTGGTGACATCTACCCCACAGGGGGTGCCCTCACCGGACGATGCCACGCACGACGCCGCTGACGTCCTCAGGACCGCCCCAGGCATCCTCTCACCTGCGCTCCTATCGCCGGTGCCCCTCTACGTCGGCGGAAATGCGCCCCCCTTTGTTTGGACAGATTTGGTTGCCATCGACTGGCTGATATGTAAGTAGAGTCTACAAGTAACCATTATATTGAAAATAGCCTATATGTGTAGCTCTCTCTCTCTCTAGCTAAACACAGTGAATGTAGGTTTTAGCTAAAGCAATTATGTTTAGGAAAAAATGTAACATATTATACATTTTAAAGAAAAATATACACCTATGTCAGTAACAGTGCTTACTTTGACATGTGTCATAGTTGAATTGGAGGCCGTAAATAGAGGGACGTTTCTCCCACTGCCGTTGGCTACTAGTCCCCTTCATCCCGTCACAGGAGCACCGCCACCAAGCCAGGGAGACAATGTTCGAGCCCAAGCTGAGGCGAGGCCGTCGGTGATCGTGGAGCCGTCTACAGCGGGACCGTCCTCGGCCCCTCAACCGGGAATTAGTGGCCCGGTAAATCAGGTAGGCGGTACCCTGTCAGATGGTATCCCTCTTCGTATCGTAGAAGAGAGGATTAAAAAATGGAGGCGTTTCTTTTATACTGGTAGAGAAATTACCGTACATCTTGGTGCTCCAGCAAGCGATCGTGATGCATTAAGCTGGCTTGAAAAACAAATTACTGGTTTGCTCCATCGGCTGCAGGACCATGGCGTTAGAACCGATGACCACGTAGGCTTGCTTTTGAGTAGCACTGAATCTACGTTGAGACCTGTGTATGATTCATTTAGTCGAGCAGACCAGCTAGACGCTAGAGTGGTGCTTGATAACGTAAGTCATGTGTTGCAAAGTAATACTTTGTTTTTGAGTACAGCACCACTGTACGTTAAACTCTGCCACTTTAAGGAGCCTCACGGGAGGGGTAATCATAAATGTGATAAACTCTCTCCCGATAGCACATATTGCCGTAAAAATCATGGGATCATTACGATTCAAAATGTGCGACACACTTTGCCTTGCCCGTGCATTGGTTGTCGCCAAAGCTATATGTGATAATAAAAGAGAACCAGGATGCATGGATGTAAACACCTTTAAACAAAAAAAATGGGTTGACCTATTCAAAAACTCAAAGCAGAGGAACTATGCTGTGATGCCCGTGTGAATCTTTTGAAAGGTGGTGGGCTAACCGAGAAGAAACAATTTCAATCATACCTCTCTGAATACAAAATCACTGTGTTCAGGGAACGTAGAGGGAACAGGTCCTATATGATGGGCCTACTCCCTCTGGACATTCCTTTAATGGCTACATTGATTTGTATTTTCAGGACAACAGGCAAAACCATTTTGACGTCCTAACATCCTTGACAACCGCATTTTATAGCTAGTACTTTTGCCATGAGTGGCGTGTTCAGTTCAATGATAAGAAACAACACAAGTGCGAGTCCACGTGCAAAAAGTGCTACGCTAAAGTGGTTTGTAGCGGGGACTACTCTGTGCTCTGTAAAGACTGTGGGCGTTTGTTCACAAACCACTCATGTTTTGATAACCATAAACGTCCCGGTTTTTACAGAGGTCACAGGTCGGTCTGTGATGTCAAAAAGGTTTGCGAGGTATGCGGGGAATTTTTCAGTTTGAAAAGAGCAGAATATTTACATAGGTGTTATGAGACTTATTGTAGAGTATGCAAGACGTTTCGTCCTTTTGGTCATTTCTGTTATATGAAGCAGCACCCATCAAAGCCGTTACTGGAAAAGAGAAATTTCATGTTTGTATTTTATGATTTTGAATGCAGACGAGAAACTCATCTTCAAGGTGCTGCCGGCACGAACTTGCACGAACTAATCTATGTGTCGTACAGGCGTGTTGCAAGGCCTGCGTACATATATATGAAAATGATCATCATTGCACCGACTGTGGGGGCAATAGGACTCGCATATTCAAGGGTGATACCACAATGGCCAAAATTTTTGAATTTATAGAACAAATAAAAGCTTTAAAATTTAAGGATATCACCCTCCTTGGCCATAACGCAAAATCCTATGATGGAAATTTTATTTTAAAGTAAATGATAGAGGTAAAAATATGGACTCCAGAACAGATAATGAACGGTGGGAAAATCATGTCCAATCATTATGGCCCACTCCACTTTATTGACTCGCTGAACTTTCTCCCTATGTCGTTGTCCAAATTAACCAAAACGTTTGGCTTGGACGAATCTTTGGCCAAGGGACATTTCCCCCATTTTTTCAACAAAAAAGAAAACGCGGGGCATAGGAGTCCCTTGCAACCAAAGGAGGATAACGGCATCGGCGAGTTGTCAGTTGAGGGAAAGGAGCACTTAAAGAAGTGGTATGACGCGTTGGTCAAAGAAAATTATGTCTTTGATTTTAAACGCGAGCTGGAACTGTAATTTATGAAAGATGTAGAAATCCTACGGAAGGCCTGTCTGAAGTTTACAGAGATGCTCATGGAGAAAGCAAAGGTGGATCCTTTCAGAGAGGCGTGTACGATAGCTGGAGCGGCCATGTTGGTTTAACGCCGAAGTCATTTTAAGGAGGATACTATTGGTATTATCCATAACGGTGGCTATCGGTGCGCAGACCAACAGTCGCACGTCGCTGTACAATGGCTCTGCTGGGAGGCCCATCAACGCGGTGTCACTATTCTTCATGCGGGTAACGGCCGGGAGGAATATGTGTTAGGGCAACGTGTAGACAGCGTTGTTAAAGATGGAGATACCACCACCGTCTTCAAGTTATGGGGCTGTTATAGCAAGGGTGCCCTCTCTGTTACCCTGACAGGACCACCCGTATCAAAAATAGTTCCCACGAGACCATGGAGTGACCAAAGCTTGTGTTGAAAAGTTTAAGAATGCCGGCTACACGGTCGTAGAGATGTGGGAGTGTATTTTTAATGCGATGAAACGCACAGACAAGGACTTGCAGCCTTTTGTACTCCTGCATGAGGTGTATACCAAGAAGCCTCTCAGCACTAGGGATGCATTTTTGGTGGGCGTACAAATTTTATCAAGCTCTTCTACGAAGCAGACCTTTCTTGTGGAGAGAAGATCAAGTACTTGGATGTGTGTTAATTGTATCCATACTTTTGCAAGTATAAAAATACCCCGTCGGCAACCCCAAGATTCACTTGGAACCAAATTGTCCGTCTATAAATCAAGTAGAAGGCATAGCCAAAGTTACAGTGACGCCTCCGTGGGATTTATTCATGCCCGTATTGCCTACACGGACGCACGACAAACTTATGTTCATCTTGTGCAGGAAATAGGGGGAGGATTAAAATAAAGGCTCGTGTCAGCACAATGACAAAAAAGATTCCTGGTTGACAGGCGTCTGGGTGATTGACGAGATCCGGAAAGCCGTTGAGAAAGGCTACATCATTGAAGCAGTACACGAAGTTTGGGAGTACAATGTATCTGTTTACGACCGTCAGACACATTCTGGTGGATCGTTTCACGGGTACATTGATACTTTTTTTGAAAATTAAACAAGAAGCCAGTGGATGGCCAGAGTGGTGTACCCCACAAGAGGAAAAGTTAGCTTGTGTTCAAAACTATGAAGAAAGGGAAGGGGTAAAACTCTATTTCGACTCTGTTTGTAAAAATCCTGGTCTCCGCACACTTGCGTAACTTTTTTAAATTGACTATGGGGAAAGTTTGGGCAAAGACCCGATTTACCACACGCAGCCATTGATAACGACTATCGGGGCATTCACAAGTACCTGATGGATACGTACATCTGCGTGGACAGCGTCATTGATGTAAATGATGAGGTTATATTCCTCAATTACAAGGATGTGCGTGACGCGTTGCGCCCTAACCCTAACTCGAGTATAGCGGTGGTATGCTACACGACTGCTATGGCAAGGTTGCACTTATACTGCATCCTTGAACAATTGGGAGACCGCGTTTTTTATAATGATAAAGATAGCGTTCTATTCACTGAACGCCCCGGCGATTGGAATCCCCTGACTGGAGACTTTTTAGGTGACCTCACTGATGAACTTCAGGATTACGGTCCGGGAAGCTACATTAGCGCCTTTGTATCTGGTGGTCCCAAGAATTACGCGTACCGCCTTTGTGTTGGTGGCGATACTGCCAAAACAAAAACGGTGTGCAAGGTTCGCGGGATCACCATAAACTATGGCACCCGGAACGACGTTAATTTTGAAGTTTTGAGAGCGATGGAAACGGAACAGGCTGTGGAAAATACATACAGATACAAAAAAAAATCGTTAGAAAAGGTCTTGCGACTGTATGTACCGTTTCACAGACTAAAGTCTACCGGTCCGTGTACACCAAACGTCGGATAACCGATGATTTTAATACGTTGCCGTTTGGGTATCAGAGTACTTGTAAACGCGCTCGCCACGAATAAAAGTTGATCATTTAGACGGGATGAATAATCATATTTTTTTTCTTTCACTATAGACAGTTCCACTGACACAATTTTTCAAAGAATTGAGATTTTTTTCATATTTTTTTCCTGCATGAAAACAAGCATTATTTTTATATATATTGTTGCACCCGGGTTACTTTTTTTTATTTTTTTATTTGCCAGTACAGTCCTCCAACTAACTAATTTTTTTCTAGTCAATTAGTTGTTTGTATATATTTTAATTCTAGTCAACTGTTTGTATATATTTTTATTTCAATTATAATAAACTGCTTGTATTTATTTATTTTATTTATAGTCAAATATAATAGATTGTTTGTGTATATTTTGATTTTAAATCTATTCAAATATAAAATATACTGTTTGTATATATATTTATCATATTTAGTACCGAGGCCACTATTCCCCTATATTGTAAGAATTCACAGTATACTTTTCACTGTGTGTAAATAAATATTGTAAACAAAACCAGTTATGTTTATACTAATAATTATATATTGTAAATATTCACAGTATACTTTACACTGTGTGTATACTTTTAACGATTTAAATAAATATTGTAAAAATTATTATGTTTGTGTTTTAACGTCTACAGCCGCACCTCCCTTCTATCCTATAAATACAAGGTCATATAGCTTATAAGCTCAGTCTCAAACATTATGGACAAGTTGAAACATCCATTTTCGGCCATCATAAGCGGCCCTTCCGGCTGTGGAAAGTCACATTTTGTAGCAGATTTAATCTGTCACTTGAACACAATGTGTGACGTTAAATTTGATAAAATCATCTGGTATTATGCTTCATGGCAACCGGGGTTCGAACAAGACCAGACAAGTCCCCGCGTCATATTCTGTAAGGGTTTGCCGGAAATGGAACAACTCTAATGACTATCCACAGCTGATTATCCTGAATGACCTGAGGAGTGAAGCCAACGAAGTGGTCGTCGATCTTTTCACCATAAATGTCACCATCAAAATATTAGCGTCATGTACCTTACACAAAATATATTCCATCAGGGCAAGGGTCAAAGTAACATTTCCTTAAACGCACATTATATCGTGATTTTGAAAAATCCCTGGGATAAAGCTCAGTTTCAACACTTTGCAGGACAAGTGTGTCTTGAAAATCCCCGTGTTTTTCAAGAGGCTCACACTGATGCCACAAGTACACCTCACGGCTATATTTTGTTAGATTTCAAACAAGGTAACCCAGTATGGTTCAGATACAGGACCTACACAAATGTCGGGTGCTGCGTATACCTACCACGCAAAAGCTATAAAAACACTGACACTTCCCGCTTACAGATCATTTCATAACCATGAGTCCTAAAGTGCTGAAGCAGGCCCCTCTGCTACGTGCGATGTATCGCATGAACCCTCAACAACGTGTCACCTTGATGAAAACGGCAGACAAGAAACTGGTTGACTCTGTTTGCGAGTTTGCCTACAACACTTTAAAAGGGCGGTTACCACTGAAAAATGCGCAGAAGACAAATTTACGTGCTCACAAGTAGGTGTTGCGCTAACTGGTCAAACGAGGAGAGTGCTTGAAGAAGAAGAGACAACTACTCGTTCAGAAAGAAGGAGCGTTCTTGCCCTTACTTTTAGACACTTTAATCATTGGGGTCCTCGTTTCCTTATTCAACAAGTAAATAATGGAATACGCGAAAAAGATGATATTGGTGTCCCCTGAAACATTACACCGTTACGAGCAACACCACCAACACGTGGCATCGGCAACAAATCTAGTGGTCTCCGAGTTGGACAAGAAAATGGAAAAAAATCCTCGCTTCAAAACTTGACAAGTCTAAATCGAATTTATACCAACAAATGCTACAGCGCTATCTACACTTTAGTCAACACCCTCCGCCATCTTAAACCGCCGCCACCACCACCCTCACAACCACCATCATCCCTAAAGTTCCTGTAATTCCCATCCCAGCTGTACTTAATACTGTACCAGCACAAGCACGTAAAAAAGCTCAACTTTTACTGAAACATATCATTTCCCGCGGTGGAATCTATTTGGACTCAAACGGAGAAGTATGTATTGAAGATGCGCCTCTCCGTGGATCCTATATTGTGGATTTAGTCAACGATCTGGTCAGAGCAAGAAGACACAGCGAACCGGAGGTGTGGTGAGAGTTTCTCACGGCGTTGCAAAAAATAAACGTTCCGAATGAATTTATTATAAATCCGAAACGTTTGGCGCCAATTAGTGATCTGACGCCCTGACCACAACCACTTACACCGTCGCAACGCCCTAAGAAGAAGAAACTGAAGAGGGTAGATGAAAACAGGTGGCTGCCGTTCAGAGCTTAATGGACCATCTAGCCAACATCTACTACGTCCCTTCTCATCCTGCAGGGTATGCAGGGGTGGGGTCGCTCATAAAGGCGCCCAAGAAAGATCCCGAAAAAGTACGAGAATGGCTTCGTGCGCAGGACGCTTATACCCTACATAAACCTGTGGTAAAAACGTTTCCACGCAACAAGATCGTGGTGTCAAACATTGATGATCTCTGGCAAGCCGATCTCAACGATATGAGAATTCTCAGAAAATACAACGATGGTGCAGTGTACTTGCTCACCGTCATCGACGTGTTTAGCAGGATGGCCGTGGCGAGGAGGCTTCCATCCAAGACGGGGAGCGTAGTGAAAGACGCCTTTCGTGACATTTTCAAGCAAAGCAGCTGTAATCCTCTAAGTATACAGACGGACAAGGGGACAGAGTTCACGGCACGTCTAATCCGGAAATTTCTCAAGCAAGAAAGCGTGCATTACTACACCACCCATAATACGGACGTGAAGGCAAGTATCGTGGAACGATTCAATAGAACTCTGAAAGGACGCATGTGGTGCTACTTTACCAAAATATAACACGTATAGGTATGTGGACGTCCTCCAAGATCTAGTCGACGCTTACAACAGCGCCAAACATTCCAGTATCAAGATGGCACCAGCCGACGTTTCAGAAACGGCGTCTAAACTCGAAGCCTAAAATAAAAGTTGGTGACACGGTGCGTATTAGCAAATCCAAAATGCTGTTTGAAAAGGGCTACGAAATCAGTTGGAGCGAAGAGATTTTCAAAGTCAGCAGTGTCGTGCTGCGACAACCGGTCGTCTACAGGCTCACCGATCTTGACGGTGAATAAGTGGAGGGGACCATTTACGAACCTGAATTACAAGGCGTATGTCTCCCTGCCTGAAACTCTTAAAGTTGATAATATAATACGTGTTAAGGGTAAAGGTGCCAGAAAGAAAGTGTACGTGCATTGGAAAGGCTACCCCACCAAGTTTGATTCCTGGATTCCTGCCAGTTACGTCAGCGCACAACGATGAAAGACCAATTTTACATCAGTTTGCTGAGCGACAACTCTATGGGGTATTTCTCGAAAAATAGCCTCACGAAATTCACCACGTAACTTCCTTACCGTCTTACACTCGACGGCAGGTGGGAAGCTGCTCTGGCTGAATTTCAATATCCGTCTTCTTTCACCACCTAACCAGAGGGTCAAAACATTGTATGGTACAACTGGGTGGACGCTAATGGCGTTGAACAAATATTCAAGGATCATATCCCTGCTGGAAACTACAGCACTATTCCATGAATTGATCAAATCTCTAAATGAAGTAGAGGCTTTTAAAGGGGATTCCGGAGTTGTATTCAAGTACACAAACCCCAATAAAAAAAGTTGAATTTATCTCTTCCTCACCAAATATAGAGCTGCTGACTTTATCAAGCCAACTCAGTCTACAGCTCGGTTTCGATCCTCAGACTAATCTGATCAAAGTACCAAAGTCACCGTACGCCTCCAACAATCTACTAGGCTTGCCCATGCAAATGTACATCTACACTAATATAGTCGAGCCTCAGCCTGTGGGTGACATTGTGGCACCGCTGTTACGTATATTCGGTATCAACAACGTAAACTATCTCTACTGTATACATAAGACAGTTAGCTACGACCCGTTGCACTACATGCCAGTGCTTAGAAGGGAAATTGAAAGCTTGGAAATCAATATAAGAACATACACGGGTGAACCTGTACCATTCGAGTTTGGAAAAGTGTGCGTGAAACTTCATTTTCAACGCTGCTCAAAATGAACTGTCCCTACCAAAGATACTACGTAAACCAGGCTGGAACAGGAATATCTTCGATCTATCATGGTGTTCCCGATCAACGAGGGCATGGGATAGGAAGTTTTTTCAGTGTTCTTTTCAAAAGCGTCGTACCATTGCTGAGAAGCGGCGCTAAAGCCATTGGAAAACAGGCACTTCATACGGGTATCGACGTGCTTTCCGACGTTGCCAATCAGGGGCGTCCTTTCAAAGAGGCCCTTTCGCAACATGTTGGCGAGGCTGGAACAAACCTGAAACGCAAGTCTGAACAGATGATTAACACGCTGATGACTGGCTCAGACTATAAAGAGCGTTGTAAGAAGCAACGACGTCAGTCTAAGGTCGTCGCCCGACGTAAAAAGGTCAAGAAAGAAGCTAAAGATATTTTCAGTTAAAATGTCATTTTTCTACACCCCCAGTCCTGCGAGTGTGCCAGCACTGAACTCTATCTCTTTTCCAGGCCACCCACACAAACCAGTTTTGAAAGTGGGCAATGGCTACAGTGCAAACCTGTCTCTTCCCTTACCGATGAATCCCATCGAATTTACCGGGCAAGGCGAGTTCTATATCGATCTTTCAAAGACTATGCTCTATATAAGGGCGGCCATCATGAAACCCGATGGGGGCGCTTTCACAAAGATGGATCGGATCGCTACCGTCAACAACTGGTTGCATTCGCTATTCACACAGGTGGATGTGTTTTTAAACCAAAAACTAGTCTCACCACCCAGAAACACGTATGCCTATAGAGCGTACATTGATACGCTGCTCAATTACAACAGTGAAGCCAAAAGAAAGTATTTGACTTGCGGTCTGTGGTTCGCAGACAGTCCTGGAACCTTTGAGGAGGCTAACGCCAACAACAAGGGATTTGAGGCTCGTCGCAGTCTCACCACATCAAGTAACACGGTGGATCTTTTGGGGTATCTACACAGTGACGTATTTAACCAAGAGAAATACCTTTTGAACGGCACCGAATTCAGAGTTCAGTTGGTCCGTTCCAGAGACGGGTTTAGTCTTATGGTGGTCCCAGAAGTCCCTCACTTTAAGGTTCACAACGTTGAAGTAGGCCTTCTAGTGCGACGAGTCAAAGTAGCACCTTCTATACTGTTGGCACACGCCAAAGCATAAAACGTTAGTCCCACAAAGTATCCCATCACCCATGTGGAAGTAAAAACATTCATTACTCCTATAGGAAATTGCTGGACAACGTATTCACCGGACAGTTACCCAAACGCTGCATTGTGGGATTTGTGTCAAACGCAGCGTTCAACGTATACGCTACCAAGAACCCGTTCAACTTTCAAACGTACGGCATGAACCATTTCTCGCTGTACGTGGACGGGAAACAAGTACCGTCGAAACCGTTACAGCCCAATTTTTCAAACGGACACTATGTCATGTCCTACCACACACTGTTTTCTGAAACGGGTATCCATTTCATGAACGAGGGTAGCGACATCACACGAGAAGCCTTCCCCAAGGGATATCATCGCATGGCTTTCGATCTCACACCTAATCTTGACGCCTACATTACATCGCATTGGAATTTGACGAGGCACGGTTCTCTGAGCATCGAAGTGAGCTCCACCCGGGTTCTCACCGAAACCGTCAAATGTAACGTGTACGGGGAGTTTGCCAACATCATCACCATTGACAAGGATAGAAACGTCGTGGCCGATTATTGGAAGTTAATATAAACGGCTTCCCGCCCCTTACCCCCTTCATTTAAGCCATGGACGTCATTGTGGATTTCCAGAGCTTCATAGATGACAACAAAGAGTTTATCATCAAGGAACTTAGTGTTTTATCTGTATGCGGCACATTACTTCAACATTGGGTGTTAAAAAACCCCTACGCTATCGAGGAATCTTCCACCAATGCCAGAAAGAAAGCCGACTATATAGTCAACAATCTGCATGGTATCACCTGGGATAGCGGTGATGTGGATTACAGTCTGCTCGAATCCCTCATCTCCCGTGTCACAACGCGTGCAGAAACCGTCTACGTCAAGGGGGCGGAAAATAAAAAGTTTCTAGTCAAATAAACGTCTACACCCATCGTAGATCTGTACGACAGAGGTTGTTCCTCACTGAAAACCCTTAAATTGGGCCGCATCATGTTCATGGTGCATACTTTTGTTATGGAATTTCTGCTCTGCCTCTATCGTCTGGGGACTTCGAGATTGGATGATTGAAGATGGACACGCACACCATAAGACGTTCGCTGAAAACAATCCCGTGGTTACTTTCTGTACGGTCGGATGTTTTCCCTGCTGATCAACAACCGCAAGAATAGCTTGACCTGCCGCTCTAGTCATCAACACCGATCCACCCACCAAACCTGGGACGCACTGGGTCGCCTTCTTTATCGACAAGCACGGCGTGAGAGAATACTTAGACAGTTATGGTTTTCCACCTCGTATAAAGTAACAACTGGCATTTATACTCAAAAACACTTTTCACACGTCCCATAGCACGCTACAACTTCAAAGAATCGCCTCAGATGTTTGCGGCCATTACTGTCTCATGTACCTTCTCTATCGCGCCCAGAACATTGCGATGAAAACTTTCCAAAACCTATTCTCACCCACCAATCATACAGCCAACGACGCTAAGGTGGTGAGATATAACAATTGGTTTTTCAAGACTGTAGGGGCATGTCGATCTTCAAGAGACCGTGTCCAGGCGGCGTGCACCTATAAAAAGGGCGTCCCGACGGCATTCCTGCCATAACCGCTAAACAGCATGGAAGGTCAAGACGTTTGCGGCAGCAAAGCAAAGCCAGTGAAGCCACTCGCCGTCACCAGTATTTTCAAAACATTGTTCTTGCTGGATGGAGTCGACGCCAAGCGAGTCATCGTCAGCATGAGCGTCAAGAACCACTGTACACCCTATGTCCAGCTAGAAAAATGCGGTGGGAACTGCGCCGTGTTTAACCATACAGAGTGGCAAGAACTGGGCAGCTACAATGTCGGTCATATCAAAGTTTTTCAGCAACACGCAACCTCCTCAGAAGATTAGTCTGACTAATCATGAAATCTCTCTGAGACGCTTGTGTGGTGACCGTATGGTCGTCATCAACAAGAAACAAGACGCTGGAATCAAACGGGTCACCTATCTAGCACCTAGCTGGGCCCGTCTTTGTGAGGTGTGGGACCTCAATGACGTCGCCGTTGACCGACGGAACATGTGGTCGAGACCCGTTGCACGCTCTTGCAACAATTTTATCGACACGCTCATCGTGGGTGTATGCGACACGCTAACAGAATCGGCAGATGTCATCGACCTAGAACAGCCTAGGGTGGAAACACACATCAAAAACCTTGATCTTATCAGTGCTACCTACTATACACGTCAAGTCGTCAGTTTGGACTATTACATGCTAGATTGTGAACTAAAAAAATGTTTACTAACGCATCTAAGAGACACTGTAGAAAAACGTATAAACGAATATATGCGTCATTTCTGTAAAAATGTATAATTGTGATGTTTAAAAAATATATGTATATTTGTAATATCTGTGTTTTATTTAATGATTGTCCCTTACGTGTCCCAACTTGTCTTGTCTGCCCGCCCACCTGGCGCCAAGGAAAACACCGTTGACTGAGTCAATGACCGCAATATCTATTCTTGTCTTGTCGGGCCGACATACTGGCACCAGGGTTGCAACACACTGACCTAGTTCACGATCTATTCTTGTCTCGTGAGCCGTCAAGTTGACGCCAGGGAAAACCCCGTTTCCCAGGGCAATGACCTCAATTTCTATTCTTGTCTTGTCGGGCCGACATTTTGGTGCCAGGGGTTGCGAAGGAGGAGGGGTTCTCAAGGCAGGAGAACCAATTATTACACTCTACCACCGACCGCCATAGCATGATGTTCGTGCTGGGGAGTCCTGAAGTGTCTTGAGGCGGAGGATCCGATGTTCATTCAACATAAGACAGTCATAGGGCGAGGTTCGTGCTGATACGTCACGGACGGTTTGCTTACCTCAATCAATAAATAAAAACTCCAACACCTCAATCCTAGCCAATAATTGATTAGCATAAATCAATTATAAATCATTAATAATTAAAAGGCCGTCAGGAGAGGTTCATTCCGATAGGGCCTTGTGACGGAGGAGCCAATGTTCATTCAACTTAAACAGCCATAGCGCGATGTTCTAATATAAAAAACAATGAATAAAACTCCAACACCCAATTCCTGACCAAAATCAATTAACAATAATTAATTAACAATCATTAATAATTAATCATAAAGAACCAACGTCCTGGGTTGGGAGGTGAAAGGGTGATAGGGGGAAGAGTTGGATAAGGAGGGGGAATCAGTGAAAAGTAGGTCAGTGGTGGGGGGAAAGAGGCTATTTATTTCAGCCAATCAGAGAGAGAGGAGGCGTGGTCACGTGACCAGTTTCGGCCAATCAGAGCCGGTGCTACCAGGGCCACCGGACTACTTGTAAATTTTAAAAGTTACCAGAAGCAGTTCTATCTGAAATTTTCAATACATGGCTTGTAAGACAAACTATTTCTCCCCTTCTTTATGTTACTTCTCCTGAGTAAGATTACAACTATATCACCTTCTCATTATATTCCTTCTCCCCAGTAAGACTACCACTATATCTCCCTTTCGTTATGTTCCTTCTCCCCAGTAAGACTACCACTATATCTCCC
>CABFOV010003286.1:48987-68154 GCA_902141375.1 Timema poppense | reverse complement strand
TGTTTTGTAAGCCCAATGCTACAGTGTTAATGAGCTTAAATATTTAGGAACAATTTTAACTAGCAATAACAAGATTAGATTGGAAATTAGAAAAATAGTAAGTTGGGAAGTGCTCTACTCGGTCATTAAGTTGTCGACAATTTGCCTAGTTTCAAGGAATGTAAAACTCAGAATATACAAAACAATAATTTTACCGGTTATTCTCCATAGGTGTGAAACGTAGTCCCCTACTTTACAAGACGAAAAAAAAAGGATGTTACAAAACAAGGTGTTTAGGAAGATATTGGGTCCAAAAAGGGAGGGGCTACATAATGATGAGTTAGATACCCTGTACTCATAACAAGACGTTGCTAGGATAATAAAGTCCCGTAGATTATGTTAGGCAGGGCATTCAGTGTGGATAGAAGAATATAGAACCTTGTTCGGTACACTGACTGGTAAACCCAATGGTAAGAGGCCATTAGGAAGACGCAGGTGGGAGGATAGCATTAGAATGGACCTGAAAGAGGTAGAGTGTAATGAGGGGGACTGGATAGAACTAGCTCAGGATACGGATAGGTGGCCGTGCGGCCAGGAACATTTGAGTTCCTAATGCTAAAAAGTAAGTATAAAACCTAGAATATAAGATTTTAACATCCCTCGGAACTTCACCTCCCTTTTGGCATGAACAAAATTTGGACAGAGGAAACCATGTCTTAAATAACGTTGGATTTCTGGACGTCTGTTACGCGTTTCAACGCTCTGATAGGCCAGTATTTTTGCTGTGTCTATACCAACAAAAAATTGGTAAAAATAAAATAGTGCTTCAGTAGAAAAGCTTAGTATAGTTTTATACACATAAAAATTTCAACAATTATTCTTATTGAATGTCTTGAGAATGTTGACATTCGATGATAAACTTCTTAAATGAAGAGAACAAGTTATCTTATTTCAGCATGCCCATGGTAAATTCAATAAATTTATACAAATTCGAGAACTGTATAACTGACTGTACATAGAAATAAAACAAACGCAACTACTGATTGAATTTTCTTTTTATTTACAGTGTCAAAAACAAATTATTGTTTTAGAAACTGCAAAAAATACTGGCTCCATCCTGCGTAGCCTTCCATCCCACCTTAACGCGTATTTGGCGCCATTTCAATCCACTTAAATAAACCCGCCAAGTTGGAACCTCGTTTTACGAAAATAAATGTTCATGGAGATAAATTTGTCCGCGTGTGGTAACGGCAGTGATGAACAGAGAATCTGGGTTGTTATACATCTGTTATAGTAGCACGCATCTAAATACCAGTTCAGGGTATCCTTAGCATGCAATAACTTTTATACAGGCAGAGGCAGAGGCAGAGGAGGAGGAGATATATTTTGAGGGCCTAGAGGGAAAATATAAAATTGCATTAAAATAAACTCTAGTAATTTATATTATGCGGGTGAGAATTGACCCTCAACATACAGATCATACTTATTTTTAAATTATAAGGGCTAGGAGTAATTAAATTGAACTTTCTAAACCTATTGATTATATCTGCAAACGAATTACAAACCAACTTAAACAAAACTCTGTGTCGAGGACATCAGTTAATCACTTTGAAAAGGGTTAGTTATAACCCTATTTTATGAATGAAATATTTATCAGTCACGTCGGAAATAGATCCCGGGACCCTCACCTCAGTATACAGACGTGTTACTGTAGAGTCGGAACGCATGTTATCGGTTTGAACACTTTTGTGTGACACTGACGCTGGTGTTGTTAGGTTAGATCAGGTTAGGTCTGGTCACGTTAAAGAAGAGTGAAGGGTAGTTCTTCAACATACACGTGTGACTTGCCTCTAGAAGGATCTCAAAACTAAAATGTGAACAAAATTTTCTACTGAGCGATTTAAGCACCATCGACTTAACCATTAAGATCATTTAATATCTATAAAACAACGCCTTTAAAGAGCCGTTTTCGCGTTAAGGTGCCATTTTGTTATTCAGTGACATAGTTTGCTCTTTATAATTAAATTAGGGCTTCGTAAAAGTGTTTGAAAGTGATTTAACTAAAATTGGGTCGAATACAATATTTTACGAATTTGAATTTAGAATCCGAAACTCGAGTTTAGCTTCAAATCTCGAATCTTGAATCCAAATTCGAATCTTAAAATAAATTATGAGCAAAAGAGGAAATATAAATATAATAGAATAATAGAAAATACAAATAGTAATTAAATGTTAACATTATTTCTTATAACTCAATCATTATAGCATTCATACATTCAGTTAAGTGTTAAATTACTGGTCTGGGGCCTGGTTGTTAAGCTCCTCCCATAATAATTATAATTGGTTCTGAACCACCAATAAACAGTATAGAGCTCTAAAAACAAATTTCACTAGAAAAATTGAAAAAAATATTCTTTTGGATTTGAGTCTCGAATCCTTAGCTTGAACAAACAATGGAGTTGTTTGGAATGGTCCTACGTAGGAGGAAATGTGTTTAAAAACAAACCAAACAGCTCATTTTAAAGCAACTATTGAAAATCGAATTTCTTATGATCATGCTCTAGCTTTGTATCATAATATCGCTTTAAAAAATTGAGCTCATAAATTTGAACGTCATAAATATGATTTCATACTGCTGTGCTTTTGGGGGTTGTAAAATCTGTCTAGATTTTTTTTAAACTGACTGTGAAATTAAAGTTCATCTGAGTAGCGCGCTCCATAAGTGTGTAGCCATTGAAAGCAAGGTGGTTGACCCCAAGATTGTTCTTGAACAATCGAGATCGCTTTACAGAAGAAGGCTCGAGTTTGCAAACAATGAAAATAGCTTGTTTACATAACATGACCCTCTGTTGGTTCAGTATACATGCAACCTTTGCTACTCGGGAAAGATAACAAATACATTCAGTCCGGGTGAGTTCAGGGGCTATCACATACACATATGTCAGCTAAGTTAAATTTTCATTACATTGTCACTTTTTCACGCATTACTGTTGGTGAGCGGGTGAATTTACGTCTACCTACTTCCCCTTCAAACTTGGTTCGTATTATTTCCGCATGGATTGATAACGTATATATAGTCCATTCGCCGTAGGAGTGATGCTAATTGACAGCTAGCCGAAGCTAACAGATCTACTCTCATCATTCGCCAAACCGTATGATCTGCAAGACCATATTAATTGATTTGTTTGTCACTGTCGGCGATCAAAACTTTCACAACAAACAGTTTGTTTTAGTCATCTTTTTCTTTTGATTGGTTACCACTCCTATGGCGAATGGACTTCTAGCTGGGTGGTCCTGTGGTCGAGGTTCTTCCTTCAACGTCCCATCACCTTATTTTTAAACGCTTAATTCACATTATTTCCGCGTGCATTGTTGACGTGGCTTAGCAACGCTACGGTCGATGAGCTGGTGAATTTTCTTCTACGTTTAAATTTATTTTTTATTTTAGCATTGCGTCTTTCTTACTACCCGTTCGGGCTATATGCATATGTACTAATAACGCTAATGAGCTATGTTGTACCTTGGAACAAAACCATAAACAAAGACCAAAACAAATCTAGAAATTTGGTTGTGCCTAAAATCTTTCTTAGAAAATTCATGCGAGTTGGCAAAATATAAATTTACCCCAAGAGGTTAAATTTAAGTTTTTTATTCCATTAAGAATTATTTTTTAAGTAAGCCCTATATAAAATGTTCAACTTAGGGTTGTACCTTGGACTACTCTGGCTTTAAAGGAAGAAACACTATTTCAAATTCACATTAAATTACTTAAAGCAAATATATATATATAGCAAGGCAAAAGGCTTAAAGAATTTATGACTAAAAAATGAAACCTCTTAAAATATTAGAGTAAGGAAAAAACTGTTAAATTTGGGCTAAGATACAACACCTTCCCCTACACCTGATCGGGATCAAACCCCGATATCCCTGTCATGGGCAGTCTAGTCTATTGCGAGAGTGACGTTTTAGATCATGCAGCCACCGAAGCAGGTAAGAGTTTTAAACAATTACCTAAATTAATGTAAAGTTAGGTTGTGACTATTTTTAAGTAGTGAACTAAGCCTTATTTCGTGTATTCTTAGATCACATCTTTCTCTCGTGCATTGCAAACGCATTGTTAACTAAAGTAGGATGATAGTATGAAGAAATATTCAGAAAATACAAACATACATTTTAACGGTTAAAATAGCTAGCATTTTACTATTACAATAGTATTATTTTATAGGTACTTATATTAGGAATGTCAAACTCAATCCTTCGATACCATCGATTCTTACTGGTACGAATGGTATTGAAAGAATTGATAATCGATCTTAAGATTACTATTTTCGATACTTTCGATTCCTAGCTCTAAATGAACGTACTGACAACAAAAAATTCATTATGGGTTGTAATCGATTAGTTCTATACTAGTTTATTTGTTGTTAATTGCTATATATTTTGGTTCAATTAATGGCCCTATAAAGTGAAATATCTTGTGTTTTTATTTATTTTATTGCTATGCTATGAGGTTGAATAAATATGTTTTTATATGAAGTTAGAAAAATAATAAAATAGGACATGTTCGAGAATCGAGGTTGAACTTAAGAATCGGAATCGATAATTGGTATCGAGAAAAACAGATTTCGTGACAACTCTAATTATTGATACTATGTAGGAAGTGACAACTGAATACTACATGAGTTGGCGTATAATTAATTATATGAACACACTTATAGTAACTTTTTTAAATTTTAAGAGTGACCTGTTGGTCTAGAGGTAAGGTGTTGGACTCCTGGGCTGGTGTCCGGGGTTCATTCCTCGGTCCCGGCATAGATTTATTTGATTACCAAACCCTTCCTTCACCGCTGATAAGTCGTGTATTAATCACAACTTGTGAATGTGTGAAATGCCAAGCCTCCA
Organism: Timema poppense; assembly: GCA_902141375.1. NCBI lineage: Eukaryota > Metazoa > Arthropoda > Insecta > Phasmatodea > Timematidae > Timema > Timema poppense. Next base: position 63,273 of record CABFOV010003286.1, on the reverse strand, counting down.
CCGTGGTTCGGATTCCACGTTAAACTGTAGGTCCTTCCATTTCATCTCACATTCACCCTACCATTACACATTAGTGTAAGTGCGTATAGCCTGAACGGGTAGTAAGTCACGGTGCTAATAATAATAATAATTTTAACTTTCAAATACTTTTCCTTCTTTATCCTCTTTAATTCAGTTTAATGAGCACAAAGTATAGTTAACAATTTTGTACAAAAAACTAACTAGGAGGACGCTAGGATCTACGGGTTCGCATACTAACCAAGTACGTTAGCATAGAAGTTTTTTGGCTGGGTGGACAGACAGATATTTAAATAGTGCAATATAGCTGAACTTCTGCAATGCGTTTCACCACTACAAAAGACCAAAATATACTTTTGTTAAATCAACAATAACTTAACTTGTAGCCCAAATTGATAGTAAGACGTGGTGCTAAAAAAAAAACATACAGTAACCTCAACAACAGAGTTATTCGATTTGTATGAAGTTTAATACAGAAATGCTAAATGTTTGATTAATATTAGGGCTATTAGGTGATAATTTGTTGCTAACGATTTCTTTTATACGGTGGAACAGTGCTTGGTGAGTCAGGGCTGCCCAGTGGATTCATGGGGCCTGAAGTAATATAACTTCGGATGCCCCTAGAGTATAAAGCCATTTTTGGGGGAAAAAATACCTATGTACATCCAACTGGGATTTGAACCTTGATCTCCCTCTCTTCAGCAGCCTTGCCTATTGCAAGGGTGACGGCATAGACCATGTGGCCACCGAAGCAGCTAAAAATATAATTACATTGATGTATGTGTTAATATATGTATGTATTAATGTGTATTAAGATATTAGTCCTATTTAAACTATAATAAAGATAAGCTAATATTCTCCTTCATTTCTTAAGCCACATTATTCTTATAGTTATGATGATCATCGTAATTAATTGAGCCTGAATCGTAAAATAAGTAAAAACAAATAAAACATAGTATTTTGTGCAGGTGTGACTGTGGTTAAGACTTTTCTGTTGTAAAATATGAGTTGTGAAGAAGCGAGGGGGCTACGGCAAACTGACCCATTGGCCATCCCTTCTTTATCTGAATGGCCATGCTGGAAAATAAGAGCAAAGCAATTTAGCAATTTAGCAGTATTCAGAGATCGCCACGTGGTTAATACCACGGGAAGGAGGTTCCAACAAAGTAGAAGAAATCACTTTTTAACCACCGAGTCTTACTACTCCTTCGGGTTATACTCTTATGTACTAATTAGTGAGTAATTATGCTAATGGGTTAGGGATGAGGAAGGCTGGATTTAGTGGAAGTGTACACGCATATGCGTGGAGAGAGACCGAGGGAGTGGGAAACCATATAGGGAAAAACACCCTCAGTACACCCGACCGGGGTCGAACCATGATTTCCCCGTCACCTGCAGTCTAGTCTATTGAGAGAGTAGTGACTTAGACTATGCGGCCACCGAAGATGGTGAGAAGATATTATTCGTGTGTTTGTGTACGATTGGTAATAAAGTTAGGACTAATAATCATTTTTGTATACATTTTGAATGGGGTTGAGGAATTCAATTTCCCGGCACGACAAAAAAACTTATCATATTTTCAGAATATTATATCTAGATGGAGTAATCCTCACTAGAATGCATACATAATAGCTTTGGCTATTTGATTAAAATAAACTTATGCTTGGTGAAATCTGGAGCTATCCCTTTCCCAACGATGAATTAGTGGCCGGAAGACTAGGTGTTATGTCTGTTCTAGAGTGAAGTTAGTTTGTTGGTCAAGGGTTTGAACACTAATCAGTTCAAAAAGCACATGTTAAATACCCTTAGTGGCCATAATAATAGAAATCTAGATGTTATAGTTTCCTTCTGGCTTCAGGGTAAGGTGTTTTGTGTATTACTGTCCTAGGTTAAGTTAGCTTACAAGTCGTTTGCTAATTTGTAATTGGTTTAGAAAGTGCACTGTGAATATCCTGTCTTTATTGTTCCCTCCACGTATCAGGACATAGTACACGTCCGGGCTAGTACGATTTTTATTAGAATCCCATCTTACTATCCGTTCGGGTTATACGCCTATGTACCAATTACACTAATGTGTTAGGAATTAGTAAGGTTGAATTTAAAGGAAGTGTACCCACATTTGCATGGAGGGAGGGTGATAAACCATTTATAGAAACCCTCCTCAGTACACCCAACCGGGATCAAACCCCGATCTTCCCATCTTTGGCAGTCTAGTCTGTTACCAGAGTAGTGACTTTGACCATGCGGCCACTGAAGCGGATAATATGCATTTTAAATACCGTACGCTAATGAGGTTGGGATGAGGAAGGTAACATTTATATTAAATGGACCCACACTTGCGTAACTGGAGTGTAAAGAGATTTATAAAATGATATCCTTGGTACATTCATTTGGAACTAAAACCCTATCCTTCAGATCACCGGCAAGCCAGACTAGATGGCATTTGGCCCGCGTGCCAACCGATGCATGTGGGAGTCGAAACTATTTTATTTTGGGTATTTAACATACACTTTCTGAACTAACTGATTATATTAACACAGGAATTATAAACTAACCTAATTTTTGTTTTGTTTTACAAATACAGCCCCCAGTCTCCGCACCGTTAATTCATCACTGCGAAGAGAGCAGACCCAATTTCATCAATTATACATTTTTCAGCTATGTTCAAAATTCGGAACCGGGCACTTTACTCAGAAGGGAGGTGCTACCTACTGAACAGACACGTCCCATAATCAAATTTTCTTCCGAAGCGAATGAGAAGAATATTCTCCAAAGCTGTGAATGGAACGACCCCACGAGATCTTGCGGAGTACCTTGAAGTAGCTTCCAATGTCAAGTGTGTGTGTGTGTGTGTGTGTGTGGAACACGAGGCCTGCTTGTGCGCGGTGCGTGAAGCGCGTCTTATTTTAATACCCGGCCCATGTCCTAAAGCTCTTACAATGTTACTCCCCCTTGTTGTCTTGTTTATTCTGGGGCTGATAGCGCGCTACTCTCTCGCTTCGGGATACAGCCAGACGAATGTTCGAGACCCTCCTCCCCCTTCTTCCCCCTCTTTTTACCTCCCCCCTCCCCCCACCACAACCAAAGTGGAGTGTGTTATCAGCCGGGTGATTAGCTCCTTGAAGATGTTAAACAGTGATACTGTGACACTTGAACTATGAGGTCTAAGTTCGGGGTCACAATGTGAAAGACAAAATTAACTACTAAACTTCAGTACTCACCACGAATGAGGGGCGGCCAACCATTGCCCGTCTACGAGTCCCCCTAAGGCTTTTAGTAAAGATTAACTTTGTGGCACCGTATCAATACTTAAAGAGATTAAAATGTACCACAAATGTGGACTAATCTGAGCTCAGTTGTGTTTGAGGATCCAGATATAAACACATAAAAAGTGCTAAACGAGGACATAGCACCAACCATGAAACAAGTGGATACAATTGTGATAACAAAAACCTTGTATGAATGTACCAACTAGTTTTAATTTTGGGCCATAGGTAGTCTGCATGACCTTCAAATAAGTGACATGGGATATATTCTAGGTTGGCTAGATTAGCTGCAAAGATCAAATAAATCAAAATAGTTCAATCATATTAAGAACGTTTGTGAATTCAATCGCCCTGAGTGAGTGAATCAAGTCTCGTGAACAATGGCTCTTAGAGGACTGCTGGTGCAACCCGCTCTATTAGGTTGTCTCTTAGCTCTTCCACAAGATCCTCATGCCAGCGGGCTAGACAGTGGCGGAAGCACACCTAAACTATGCAGTAGTATTGGCTTTGCTGATGGACTCCGGTGGTAGGATCAGTTGATAGCTTACTGGAGAGACCAGATGTTCTCTGGAATTTGTGCTAGTTGTATGCTGTGTGTGGTTAGTAAGTTGCGTAAGGCCTGGGTAGGTAGTACAATGCGGTGTTAAAAATATTCTTGGACAGGTTGGTGAATTGAAATGATTGATATATTTTAGAAACTACACTATTTTTTCAAATTAGATACAAGATCGTCTCAATAATAAACTGAAGGTTTTTTTACCCTCTTAGCTAATAAAAATAATCAATAAGTGACATTATCTGTGACCTGGTGGTCTAGGGCTAAGGTGTCAGACTTTTGTACTGGGGGTCCGAAGTTCAATCCCTGGTCCCGGCACAGATTTATCTGATTGTCAAACCCTTCCTTCACCTCTGACAAGACGTTTTATTAATTACAACTTGTGAATGTGGGGAATGCCAGGCCTTCACCGTGGTTCGAATTTCACGTTAAATTGTAGGTCCTCAATTTCATATCACAACCACCCTACCATTACACATTAGCGTAAGTGCGTAGAACCCGAACGGGTAGTAAGACGCGGTGCTAATAATAATGATAAGTGACATGGACTGAAAATAAATTGGTATAAATGGGACATTGTTTTGGTGGATTTCTACATTCTCCAGGATATCAGCTCCTTACGTCAACCCTGTTGTTGACTGGCCGATGTCTATATTATCCACTGCTATAATTAATAGTCTAGAGTTTAACCCTGGAGTATTCTTTCTCATCCGTTATTCATACAGGTGGACTACGTCACCTCATGTTAAAGCAGGACGTCAATAGCACATAAACCCGCCTCGATGGCGTAGTTGGCTGACGCGCTAGTTTCGTGCTAAGCTGAGGACGGGGAGATGGAGGTTCAAATCTCGGTCAGGTGAACCGGGTGTGTGGGTGGGGGATTCCTAAATTGTTTTCCACTCTCACTCCACGTTAATGTGGGTTCACTCCCTCTAAATTCAACCTTCTCAATTCCTAGCCCATTAGCGTAATTAGTACTTAAGCGTATAACCCGAACCAGTAGTGAAACGCGGTGCTAAATTATAATAGCACAGAACACAGCGTGTTGCGGTTTATAGGGGCTGCTGTTAATCAAGTGCAACGCGTTCGTGTAGATGCAATCTTTGTCGACACACAGGGAAATCACACTGTCAAGCCCTTCACCCGTTGTTTGCCGACGAGAAAGCGGTCGAGGAGGGCCACACGGTTGGCAAACTGAAGAGGTCGTGTTTCTTTTAACGGCGTTTCGTGAAAGAAAAATATCGGGGGCACCCAATCACGACACGTACATAAGTATGGCTGACTGGTTCGCTATCGCTTCCTTGTTTGGAGTAGAGATGTGAGCTCCTGCAAGATATCACTTACCAGCGTCAGCTCCTTGATGTCCTGAAGATGATAGTCCTTCACTAGGCTAGAGATTAATGAATTATTTTAAATATATTTAATCGAAAACCTTAATTATGTCTAAACCTGCTTTGGTGACCGCATGGTCTAAGGCATCATTCTCGTGTTAGACTAGAATGTTAATGATAGGGAAATAGGGGGTTTCAATCCTGGTCGGGTATAATGATGATGGTTTCCCAAAATAGTTTTCTGCGCTCCCTTCCAGGCAAATGCGGGTAAACTTATTCTAAATTCAACCTTCCTCATCCCTAATTCGTTAGTGTAATTAGACATATGCGTATAAACTGGACAGGTAGTAAAACGCGGTGCTAAGAAATATATGTTTAAGAATACCTTAAACATCTTCAAGGGGAATTTAAATTTTAAAACATTCATAATCTCTAGTTACTTCAAGAGGCGCCGCAGGTAAAACCACTTCCAAAATAAATTTCTCGGTACGGTGCGGGTTCCACATTATTTTATAGTAATAATTAAAAATCTAGTGTTACGTAGTTTTTAAACATTTACGATTTGTTTTTGATATGAATAATGTATATCTTAAATTAATTGAAATCATATTTAAATAAAGAGTGGTAGTAGAGAAAATTTATTAAGTAAGAAGTGATTTCATAAGTTAAAAAGATTAATATATACTAAAAGCTTACCATAAGATAAAAGATTATAATTATTTTTTGTTTATACATTTTTATGTGTAAAGTTTGTCTAATGAGTTTCTATGAATTAATTACTTAAAATGTTAAACTCGTTTCGATTATATCCGTGTTTCTGTAACCAAACTTTAATAAATAATGGTAAAAGAAAGTGAAACACCAAGAATCACAACCAATTCCTAACTTCAATCTTAAATTTTAGAGCAAAGGCTTGAATTTCAGAAAGTGCTATGAAATCTTATTTGTTAAATTATTCCTTAAGGAATTTTGATGTGATTTAAACGTTTTAAAAAATCATTTCCCCTTCACTAATAACACAGGTCTGCAATGGGAAAACTGTTTGAAAACTAATCACTGATTCTAATAGCTTTTTGCAAAAACTCAAATTTTCTATTTCAATATACACTAATTGACTGAATTAAGCGTTTAGAAAAAAATCTCATTATTATTTTTTTAAATTATTTTATTTTCATCCTTCATTTGATCAAGTTGTATTCTTAGAATAAAGAAGGTTCAAAGGGAGGGTTTTGGGAGGGGAGGGGTTATTTAGTGACAATAAATGGTAGTGCCCTGAGTTATCAAGAGAAATCCATAAACATATTTGTTTACTTAGTTTGTAAGACAGTGAGATAAAGTGATGACTCACTCCCTTTTAGTTTTTCCTCTCCACATACTTTCATTTCATTTCTTTGAATGTCTGCTCACTTTAAATTTGATCTTTAAGGTACAAGTTTATGTCAAATCCAGTTTAAATTTTTACAGAAGTCTACGTTTTCCTGGTGGTTAAGGTTTTCTTGTGGTTTTAATCTGATTTTAAGTGTACTTTATTGCTGCAAGGTGTTGTATTAATTCACCTGGCGGTTTTTGTTATATTTGTGGAGATTTTGTAGTGAAGGAGCAGCAAAGAAATCACGCGTGAGAAGCACAGGATTCTGATGAGGACTTTCAAGATGTTTCAGGCAGCAGCGTACCCCAACTTTTTTTTTGTATAGTTGAATTCAATAATTTAGTCAAAGACATGGGTCTTCTTAATGATTCTTCAGAACTGTTTGGCTTTAGACTATGGATCATAACTTATTGGCTCCTGGTACTTCTTTCTCATGGTTCAGAAACAGAGAAATATATTTTATTCCATGCGTCTTTCAATATGGTGACCTGGTTTACTGTAGCACATTTCCTGGACTGGTGGTGAGTTTTGACATACAGTACGATGTGAATGAGTGGAAGCTCTTTATTGACTCGTCAAAAATAAGCCTCAAAGAAGTGCTTCTCCATAGTGATATATTTCAGTACCAGTAGGACATTCTGTGTACCTGAAAGAATGCTGCGAGAATATAGCCCTAGTTCTCACCGAAGTGAAATACAAGGAGCATGGATGGACAATATGCGGCAATTTTAAAGTACTTTCCATGCTTCTTGGATATCAGATAGGATACACCAGACACCCCTGTTCCTTGTGTGAATGGGATAGCCGGGATAAGAGGCAACACTTGCTAAAAAAGGAGTGACCACGCAGGGGTGCTTTAGAACTTGGAATCAAAAATGTTGTATGGGAGTCTTTGGTTGATCAAAGAAAAGTCTTCCTTCCTCCACTTCATATCAAGCTTAGTTTGATGAAGCAATTTGTAAAGTCTCTGTTAAAAGGATAGTTTTTTAAATACTTGTGGGACAAGTTTTCGGGACTGTCGGAAGCAACAAGGCCGTATCCAGGGGGTTTGGGGGTTCAAACCCCCTCGAAATTTTATAAACAAAATATGTATTTGCTTTTGCTATTTTATGGTTCAAACAATATCAAAATTAAGATACAAGTACAAATTAGGGGGCTGTGTTACCATAAAAAGCACTTCAGATAGCTTTAAGAGGTGTTTAATATCTAGAATATTTCCTAGCCTTCGGCAGTTATAGTCCTATGTTGCCAAAAAAACAAACACTTTAGATAGCTTCTAGAGGTGTATAATATTTAGATTTTTTTTAGCCTTCGACAGTTAGGGTTCGGCCAGACTGACAAGCGTGCGAGCGACTGCGTGGCCACACTGGCGAGCGAGCGAGCGCGTAATTAGCAGACCCTAGTTCATTAGAGAAGATGTATCTGTCAAAGACACTTGGTACATCTCTGCTCCTCGAAAATTCTTACAACAATTTTTTTTAATGTACTGAAGTGTTTTAAAATCAGATTAGCCGCACCAGTGGCGGAATGGTACATTGCACTCCATAGCTTTTGACTGGGAGATAAAGATTCGAAGGCTCAGTGAACTGAAGGTGATTCTTAAAACTTATTTATTGTTGTGGTTTTTTCATACTCTCCAAACTAATGGTGATTATTATTTGTAAAGGCCTACTTTGATTATAATATTGAAGTATTGTAACATATCGGGCTTACATATATTTATGGTCTTACCAATTAAATTAGGCCATTAATAGCAAGTGTGTTAAATCTATCACTGATAGAAAAAAGTCAAATATCATGTCAAAATGAGAAGTTTCCCAGCACTCAATGAACCAACATACAATAATATTGCCTAGCGCCTGTAAACTAGACTGTACCGGGTCGAGCGCGCGCGCTTGAAAAATAGAAACAGTTCTATCTTTCAAGCGCGCGCGCTCAGTCGCTCGCTCGCTCCAGTGTGGCCACCTCCCATTAGAATCCATGTGTTCTATTTTATATTTTAGTCGCTCGCGCGCTCAGTCTGGCCGCCCCATTATGGTATTAAGCTGAAAGAAAAACCACTTCAGATAGCCTTTAGAGGTGTTAAGTATTTAGAATTTTTTTTAGTCTTCGGCAGTTATGATGTTATGTTGCAAAAAAAAAATTCAGATAGCTTCTGGAGGTGTTTAATATATAGAATTTTTCTTAGCTATCGGCAGTTATGGTGTTATGTTGAAAAGAACCCCCTTCAAATAGCTTCTAGAGGTGTTTAATAGCTAGAATTTTTCGTAGACTTCGGCAGTTAAGGTGTTATGTTGCCAAAAAACAATTCATAAAGCTTCTAGAGGAGTTTAATGCTTAGAATTTTTCCTAGCCTTTGGCAGTTATGGTGTTATTTTGCAAACGAAACACATTTCAGATAGCTTCTAGAGGTGCTTAATATTCATAATTTTTCCTAGCCTCTAGTAGTTAGGGGGCTATGTTGTCATAAGAAAACAATTCAGATAGCTTCTAGAACTGTTTATCATTTAGACTTTTTTTTCTAGCTTCCAGCAATTCAGGGATGTGCCCACCAAACCCCCCATGAAATTATTGGCTGGCTATGGCCTTGGGAAGAAAAACTAAAAGTAGATTTTTTTGTTAGTCCAGATATACTTCTGGAAGATGAAGTCTTTAAAACAAAAATATATATTTTGGAAATAGAAACCTGGAAAGCTTTCAAAGAAGTTGTAACAACATTTCTTGGAAACAATAAGTACCCCAACTATAAGTGTACTGAAGAAAAAATGCTCATGAAATTCAAGGACTTGTGTTGTTCAATGAACTTGTAAGTGCACTTCCTGAATTCCCATTTGGACTACTATCCCGAAAATTTTGGTGCTGTGGGTGAAGAATAGGGGGAAAGATCCCATCAAGACATCAAGGGGATTGAACGCATATACCAGGGTATATGGAACATAAAAACAATGGCGGACTACTCTTGGGTGCTGCACAGAGAATAGCTGCAAGATTTGTACAAGATAATTAGTTTGAAAAAGAGCTTTGAGGGGGGAAAAAAAAGGCTGTATAAGGACTTGTAAATCCCAATTAGTGTTGAGAATGAATGGTTTTTCATCAATAATTTTGTAAATAAAACTATTATTTAATTTTTCAAAAATAAATAAGTTCTAACCAGTACACGTATTAATAAGTGCTTATCCTATATTTCCATCTCCACTTTGTGAAAAATCCTTACGTGATAGAGAAAATATGCCTGAAACGTGGGCTAAGTGACTATGCCATTTAGACTTATTTTTAGATGATGGTGGGGTCTGGGTTTGAATTCTGTTCGGGCGTACTGAGCTTTTTTTTTTCTAAATTGTTTCCCACTTTTTCTCCACAAAACTTCTGGTATATTTGCCCAAAATTTTATCCTATTCATCCTTACCCTACTAGCGTAGTTATTACTTTAAATTTAAATTTTAGCACAGCGTATTACTACCCGTTCGTGTTATACGCTTAAGTATTAATTATGCTAATGAGATAAGAATTGGGAAGGTTGAATTTAGAGGCAGTGAACCCACCCTTTTTGTGGAAGGAGAGTGGAAAACCATTTAGGAGAAACCACCTCCAGTTCACCTGACCAAAATTCTAACCTCGATCTCCCCATCATCGGCAATATAGTTCAACACGAAACCAGCGTGTTAGCTAACTACGCCACCGAGGAGGGTTATAATGTTTAATACATATACATATAGCCTTGACGGATAAGGAAATTCAGTGAAAAAACAACAAAATATTGATGTAGTGTAGTCTATTATGTAATTATAATTATTATATTATTAGTAAAAGAGTTTATAAATGTACTCACATGTTTCTCTAATTCATTATGTAATGGGCTGGCTAAAATGTCTGACCAGAACGCCGGTAATTTACTACTGAGCCTCTGTCGCTAAGCTGCGGTACGGTCACCAGGTGACGTCACGCAAAGAGGGAGACAAATGTCGGGCCAACCTTAAAATTATTTTAATTAACTTATTGACAATAGCAAATTGAAGTATGGTTTATGAACATGACGGGTCGACAAATTTTCGCACACATTTGTTTCTTTACTCCTTTTTTTTAGCACTGCTTCTTACTACCCGTTCGGGCTGTACGCCTATGTACTAATTACGCTAATGTGTTAGGGATGACGAAGGTTTAATTTAGAGGAATTGCACCTATGAGAGAGGAAAACTATTTAGGAAAAACTGTCCTCAGTGCACCCAACCAGGATCGAACACCTATCTCCATGTCATCGGCAGTATAGCTTATTGCGAGACTAGCGCGTTAGACCATGCGGCCACCAAAGCTCGTATGATGATGTTTCTGGTGTTAACACCCTTAGAAGAAATTAATTGAACATTTTCCGTAAAAAATATAGGGGAAATTTTACGCCTCATATCTCTCTATTATTATTATTATTAGCGCCACGTCTTACTAGCCGTTCGGGTTATACGCACCATATCTCTATAAAATAGTTTAGACAACAGCTAGCTAATTACCAACAATTAAATGTTTACATTAAAATTTGCAAGACCATAGTTTCTGTTTAAGGCTGTACCTTAGGAAAGTTTGAAAAAATATGTAAATCGATACTCTAATATTTTATGAGTTCATAAGTTTGTATATAATCATGTAGTCAGTACAATTTAACACTAAACTAAAGCTTTTTTCATCCATATAGACGAGACCCCCTCTCAGATTTGTACTACGTCAGATCTAGAGAGATACCATAACTTTTTCATTTATGTTTATGTAGTTGTCACTTTTGACAACCCAAAGTTATTAAAGAAATCTTTTGTCCTTGCTGTCTATTTTAAATTTATTTTTTATGTACTCTAAAAGGTTTCTCTAAAAGGTTGCACCAAAATAGAAATGAATGTAGGTAGCTGTTTAGTGTTTACTACTATCCCGTTACGAAATAGAACTTCAATACGGCCAAGAAAAATTGTCAAAACTTGTGCGCAGTTTGAGTTTAACATCGGTAGTATTTTTCTACGATATTTTAAACATTATTATTAAAACTTATTACGTTAGTGTCCATTATTTACAATAAAAAAACACACACGAAAGTTCAAATTGAAAAATCATATTCACATTAATGGAAACCACCTTATTGTTTGAAATGGTAGCTTTTTGTGTAGAAATACTTTAAATTATAAAATATGTTAACATCCAACAGTTGATATGAAAATAGTTCATTGCAGTTTTTTAGATCACAGGGGAATATGTATTCGTAAAATCTTTGATTTTAACATTGGCGTATTAACATAGCTAGTATTACTTAATTGATGCTAATTTTAACTCTACCACAGGCTAGTGGACTTTAAAACTTTGTTCATTTCCAATGCATTCATTCAATTTAAATAATTTGACACTTTTCTAAAAAAAAAAGCCAAGAGAGAGTCGTTCATAAAAAACCCCATCTTCGTGACCAACAGCAACTGCTAAATCGTACCCGACAAGTCAAAAAAATTGGATATGAAACGGGTTCATAAAATGTCATTGATTTTATATTTTAGAACTTGTCCTAACGCATATGTTTACGCTTAAGCTTTGACCTTCAACTAGACTAAAAGCTTAGTACATGGTTGAAAAATCCAGATTTAACGTATATTTTAAAACGAGTAAGAATATAATAAACACTATCTTATCTACCCGTTCATAGTAATTTGTGTACGGTGTTGCGGTTAAACATGAAAAGGAGCATAATCTTAGTATTTATACACAGAAAATGATAATTTCACCCAATCACAAGGTAAATTCCACTAATTAATTTTTTTCGTAGAAATTTACTTTGGTATTTTTTTAAAATTTATCGAGACACCGGCAATTATTTCTATACTATTTTTCCATTTGAGAATTTCATATTAAATATTATGGGTATAAAAGTGTATGCTTAGAATATAAAGTTACAATCTTGGTCTAAATACAGTAGCCCCATGGCTTCTTTGGTGCTGACTGACAGCTCTGAAACGTTACCAGACCAAATTATGTATCCCTACGCTGAACCATATGATCTGCAAAAACATGTGTTAAGCAGCTGTCACTTCTGACGGTCAAAATTTAGGTACGTACCTAAATGTTGACCGTCAAAAGTCAGCTGTGAGCTGTCAGTCAGCACCAAACAAGCCATGGGGCAACTGTACTTAGGCTATGTATTTAAAACCTCTTCAGTGCTCTAAAGGGTAGTTGTACTTAATAATATGTCTATAAGTGATTATGAACATAATATGTAATCTTGGTGGTAAAGGGGGTCAAAAGCCCCTCTCCCCCTAGGTGTGTCAATGAGGTAAATGCACACGCGTGGAAAGTCAAAGTGCTAAGAAGTGTACAAACTACAAACTGACTGATGAAGGTGATAGTGGTCGGACAATGACTCCACGTGAGCACACACGGAACACACACACACACACACGTGTCTGTTGAAACTTGACTTGATCTGCTGCGCCCACCTAGAATCTCTCTTTAGGTTTAAAAATAGCCTCAACTGGTTTTACAGCCGAGACTATTCCGAGTCTTACAACCGGTCGACGAAACTATTTAGATGATTGTAATAATGAAGCCTTCACGAATTTGAAGCGTGGAGAAAGCAAGTTAATCTAAAAGATCGGCATGGAAAGAGTTGGTAAGAAAAGATTAAGGCGAAAAAAATATTTTTTTTAACATTACAGGCAGATTTTCAAACAAGGATCGCTCATGTAAATATGACCTCAAAAATGTCAAAAAATACTATAAAAAAGGCTTTTAAAAATTAAGTTGTTTGGAAATCTTGGATAAATATAGTAAGCCTATAATTTGTTAAAATAAAGATCTTAGGAGAAAAAAGATTATTTATTTACACATTACAAAGCATTATTATTATTATTATTATTATTATTATTATTATTACTATTCTCATCATCATCATCATCTTTATACTCACTAATAAATAGGCCTTTGGCGACGAGTGAAAAACACTTGAATTGTTAGAATGCACCTTTTCCTTTTAGTAAAAGCTAATTAATTAAATTAGCCAATTTAATTCATCAAAGGCTTTTACAAAAAATCTATCAGAAAAAAACAACTTCTGCTCCGTTAGGTTCTCTGCCGTGGTCATACAAGGTATGCACCAGAGACATCCTTACAAGAGTTTTGTTCAATCCCAGGTCCCGGCAAAGATTTATCTGATTACCAAACCCTTCCTTCACCTCTGACAAGACATCTTGTGAATGTGAGGAATGCCAGGTCTCCACCGTGGTTCGGATTCCACGTTAAACTGTAGGTCCTTCATTTCATCTCACAATCACCCTACCATTACACATTAGCGTAAGTGCGTATAACCCGAACGGGTAGTAAGACGCGGTGCTAATAATAATAATAATAATACAAGAGTTTTGCTGCGCCCTTCGAGCCAGGCTGAGTCCTTGGGCACTGGGGAGTGCGGGTTGCAGTTCTCAGCGATAATAGCACTTCCAAATGAAACAACTAACTTTAAAATTGTTCGTTTAAAAGGGGTGGTGGGCTTAAAACAATAGTTCAACTTTCAATGAACAAACCTTTTCAGACAAGTAACTAGTCGATGGTATTTGAAGATTGTTTACAGCCAGACAGCTTGCAAGCATTCACTTGAACAAAAAGAGGACAACTTCATTCTACGTTTTATTTATAATTGGCAGTTTGAGCAAGTGGCGGCTCATGACAAAAAAAAAAGGGGGGGGGGGCTCGCAAATCCAAATATTCTAAACCAGGGGTCCCCCCCCCCCC
>CABFOV010003286.1:37539-48910 GCA_902141375.1 Timema poppense | reverse complement strand
CCCCCCCCCCTATGCCCGCCAAGCCTTTTGCGTCCCGCCCATTTTTGAGCACAGCTGAAAAGTTCTTGACTAATAATTTTAATCTGTCACTTTTCCGACAAATATCAAGTTTGTGCTTATCTCCAGTTATGCTGTTCTCAAGAAATTAGTGAATGAAAGCCCCCTCTTTCCAATCCCTCCCTCTCAATTCTCTTTCTTTGCCGGATCATATTCAAAGTGTACTTTATTACTCGGAACTATCATTCTACTCACTAATACCATGCTAATACTTCCTATTTTCTTTGTAAATATCTTGACATGGGTGTACCCAGCTTTGTCACTTGAATGTACCTAAGCACCGAAATGGTGGTGAGTAGTTAAATATTTCCTTGCGTATTTTTTTTGTTGGTCTTGTTAAAATCGTAAATAAAGCAGTTTTTTTATTTATTAACATTGACTTTTGGTTTAATGAAAATTGTTTCAATGATTTAAACTGGTTTTGGACTAACTTTGCGTGTGTATCATTTGCGTTATTTTATATGCGGATTTAAACAAATATTTTTTTAAATTTTAAACTCGCAATTTTTTTAATAATATATATTTGTGTGTGTTATTTGCATTAAGAATTATGTTCGGCTATAAATTTAGTTAAAAAAGTGATTGGTGCCCGCCGCACTACCATTAGTTTTGAATGTGCTCTAAAGTACAAAAAGGTTGAGGACCTCTGTTCTAAACTATGCTGTAGAAACTTTTATATAGGCCGTACCTACTTATTCTTATCAACATACAATTTTACTTAGACAAACACGTTACATTATTACATATTGTAATATACTTTGTTATAGTTAAGGTACAAAAATTAACTACTTTAAAATAAAGCAAGTATAGAATTAATAAAGAGAAATCTGTACAGCCGAATCTAAAAACTATTCATGTTTAACTAGTTTTCATGCTTTTTATTCACTCACTTAAATGATTTAAATCAGTCATGCTTAAATTCGTTGAGTCCTGGCGACAGGTGTTGTGAAGGCTAGCTTCTTATTGGTATAGGGAATTGGCGTCTTTTGCCAAATACTGCGGAGTTGTTCTTTTAACAGGAAATATGGTATAAAAGATATATTTTAAAGGTGTAATCCTTTTCCCATTATTTCTTAGAAGAGCGTGTTTATTCATGGATGAATCTTAAAATAATACTCTACTTATGTTACTTTAAAGAAAAATTACCTTCATCCATGACTTTTTACATAATTTATAGTAATCCTAACCAATATCATTACAAAAAATGTATTTTTCACATTACAACCACATTGCCAGACACGTTTTTTGAAAGTTTTTGCGTTGAACTTTATAGTAAATTCAAGATTTTTAATTTTTGTCGCTTTTTCTATAATAATATTTGATTTAGGTCTACCAAGTTGTTTTAGTTTGTAGCTTTTCTTCTTGTGTAGACAAACTACTTTATTTTTGCAAAATGTTTTGCACAGAATTAATTATGATATAAAGAAAATTACTTTAACAATGATTATGAAATCAAAAACAAATATTTATATAACTCATGTTTATAAATTATTAATTTTGTGAAAACTAAGAAAGAATAATGCCATTTAAAAATTATTAAAACGTTATACCAACGCTTTAGTCAAACTCACGATTCCAAAACAAATATCTTTCACTATTGAGCTGTGCACTAAGCCACATGCTAAAGGGATGCCTTAAAACTTGCTAGCTACAGAAGCCCCATAGCTTCTTTGGTGCTGACTGATTGTTCACAGCTGACGTCTGACAGTCAACATTTATGTAGGCTATATACCTAAATTTTGAGTGTCAGAAGTGACAGCTGCTAAAGACATGTTTTTGCAGCTCATATGGTTCTACGTAGGGATACTAATTTGGTCTGGTAACTTTTTAAAGCCTAAAGCTGTCAGCTGTCAGTTAGCACCAAAGAAGCCATGGGGCTACTTTAGGTCAACAACCACTCTATGTTTCACTGCGCATGCTCAGATGGTTGCACGCACCTACAACTTAGTAGAGGCAGAGGGGGAGCTGAATTATATCCATTCTGAATGGTAGCCATTCAGACATTTCTTAAACAAGCACCACAAATTAAAAGTCTGATTTATATCCATTATCATAATACCCACAAAATCCTGAATTGTATCCATTCTGGAATGGTAGCCATTCAGACAGTTTTCAAATAAACGACTTTAACAAAAATCCTGATTTGTATCCACTGTAATTATTTGCATTATATCCACAAAATCCTGAATTATATCCATTCTGAATGGTAGCCATTCAGACATTTTCTTAAACACGCATTGCAAATAAAAAGTCTGATTTGTATCCATTTTCATAATGTCCACAAAATCCTGAATTGTATCCATTATGAATGGTAGCCATTCAGACATTTTCTTAAACATGCATTACAAATAAAAAGTCTGAATTGTATCCACTAGAAATATTTGCATTATACCCACAGAATCCTGAATTGTATCCATTCAATTGCGGTACCACTTGTCTGATAGATGGCAGCAGAAGAAACTCGCCTTAACTCATTCCATGTTTACTAGAGAGCAGCACTTATCCTTAACTCATTCCGAGGTAACTAGAGAGCAGCCCTATCTCTATATTAATATAAAAAATATAATATTTTTAATTAATATTGTCTTATTACTTTTAAATATATATATATATATATAAAAGAGAAATACTTATTGGTGTTTCTTTTAAAAGAATAATAAAAGGCTACTTTACAAATCATTGGAGTTTCTTTATTCAAATTGACTGGCTTCCTTAAACAAACAACAACATTTCAAACTGCTAATTTATGCTCTAAGAAATGAAGACGTAGGGTTATATTATTTTAACAATCTGTGTTTAAAGGTTGGAAATTGGACATTTAATGTAATGTTGGGTGCCAACAAATATTGTGTTCCTGGCTGTGAAGATAATACTTCTCGTTATCGGTTTCTCGTATATGCACTGAAAGTAATTTTATTGTTTCTTGTCGAATGGATGAGTACAAGAGGCTGAAGATTCTTTGGATACTTTACGTTTACATATCAGGTAAGACTTCTAAGTAAATTTCTAAGTTTTAAGATTTACATTACCGGTACCGACATTAAATCGGGGGAGGGGGGCTATACACATTAATCCTATAAGAAAAATATGTAAGCCATTAACATACTATTTTTGGTTAAGTTTATGAATAATTAATCAAAATATTTATTTTGCAATTGATAACTTTTCTCTAAATGTATTAATATATCTAAAATTGTATTGTAATTTAATTTTCATAGACTTGTTAGTTGGTTGATTAGTTTATTTATAAACAATTAAAAAGGTTATATTTATCAAATAACTTTATCAGATTCACTTCACTGGGACTCTTTGTTATTGATACTACTTTTTGTCAAATATACAGATAAGTTATATATACATGGCAACCTTGCATATAGAAATAACGTTTTAAATGTTAAAATCCACCAAAACATTTATTTGAACTGAATTTTAATAGACTTGAAGGTTACTTGGCCTACTTTTTTCTACTGCAAACATTTAAAGAGATTATTTTTATATTATTATGATTAATTAATTAAATAGTCTAAGAATATGGATGGCTTAAATTTTTTATTTCTTACAGTACATTAACTATAAAAGTCTTTGTTACAGAAAAAAATCTTTAAAAAAATAATTGTATGAGCGTTATTGAGCCTGCGTATATTCTGATACCTAACTTACATTACATTGTACCACACACATTAGTAGGGCCTAGGCCTTATATAGTTTGGGTTTTTCCTAGGATTTTCTGAATAACCTTCAGAGGAGAACTCCTTCCTTGGGCTTAAACACAGTGACATTTTATACTATAGATTAATATAGTCCTAACTTATGAGTGTTGAAATATGTAAGCATACACCTCTCCAAACTTTTACTTTTTTTAGTTCAAATTGGTCACCCTCAACTTAAATTATTAATGGAAATGAAACCTAAGAACCATACCTTTTGGGTGATTTTTTCTATCTAAAAAAACCTGAAAATCATAACATTCATACTAATATAAACTTAACACAAAAATATGGGAAATCCATTGATACTAAATTCAAGATTATTAAAAACTTTGCTATACATACGGTAATGCTCAATTCTAAACCAAACTCACCCAAGTGATGCAGTGAACAGATATAGTTGGAAAATCTGTAAAATTGCATAATTGTAGCTTAACATATATTTTAGAATCGAATAGCCAAAGCTATCATTTATGCATTTTAGTGAGGATCGCACCATCTAGATATCATATTCTAAAAATTGAAAAAAATGACACCTGGACACGGGAATCGAACCCGGTAAGTACGCCAATGCTCTTACGACTGAGCTATCCAGATTCGTCCCGTTCTCGTGGTCATTATTCACTCTTCACTCATAGTTTAAGGCAGAGTCTATGATGGACGTGCGGAAATCACAGATTTGTAGGTGGCTGCGTTATCTGATAGCTCATGATCTTAATTAATCACATATTTGTAGTCGATGATTTCCGCACGTCCATCATAGACTCTGCCTTAAACTATGAGTGAAGAGTGAATAATGACCACGAGAACGGGACGAATCTGGATAGCTCAGTCGTAAGAGCATTGGCGTACTTACCGGGTTCGATTCCCGTGTCCAGGTGTCATTTTTTAAAATTTTTAGAATATGATATCTAGATGGTGCGATCCTCACTAAAATGCATAAATGATAGCTTTGGCTATTCGATTCTAAAATATATGTTAAGCTACAATTATGCAATTTTACAGATTTTCCAACTATATCTGTTCACTGCATCACTTGGGTGAGTTTGGTTTAGAATTGAGCATTACCGTATGTATAGCAAAGTTTTTAATAATCTTGAATTTAGTATCAATGGATTTCCCATATTTTTGTGTTAAGTTTATATTAGTATGAATGTTATGATTTTCAGGTTTTTTTAGATAGAAAAAATCACCCAAAAGGTATGGTTCTTAGGTTTCATTTCCATTAATAATTTAAGTTGAGGGTGACCAATTTGAACTAAAAAAAGTAAAAGTTTGGAGAGGTGTATGCTTACATATTTCAACACTCATAAGTTAGGACTATATTAATCTATAGTATAAAATGTCACTGTGTTTAAGCCCAAGGAAGGAGTTCTCCTCTGAAGGTTATTCAGAAAATCCTAGGAAAAACCCAAACTATATAAGGCCTAGGCCCTACTAATGTGTGTGGTACAATGTAATGTAAGTTAGGTATCAGAATATACGCAGGCTCAATAACGCTCATACAATTATTTTTTTAAAGATTTTTTTCTGTAACAAAGACTTTTATAGTTAATGTACTGTAAGAAATAAAAAATTTAAGCCATCCATATTCTTAGACTATTTAATTAATTAATCATAATAATATAAAAATAATCTCTTTAAATGTTTGCAGTAGAAAAAAGTAGGCCAAGTAACCTTCAAGTCTATTAAAATTCAGTTCAAATAAATGTTTTGGTGGATTTTAACATTTAAAACGTTATTTCTATATGCAAGGTTGCCATGTATATATAACTTATCTGTATATTTGACAAAAAGTAGTATCAATAACAAAGAGTCCCAGTGAAGTGAATCTGATAAAGTTATTTGATAAATATAACCTTTTTAATTGTTTATAAATAAACTAATCAACCAACTAACAAGTCTATGAAAATTAAATTACAATACAATTTTAGATATATTAATACATTTAGAGAAAAGTTATCAATTGCAAAATAAATATTTTGATTAATTATTCATAAACTTAACCAAAAATAGTATGTTAATGGCTTACATATTTTTCTTATAGGATTAATGTGTATAGCCCCCCTCCCCCGATTTAATGTCGGTACCGGTAATGTAAATCTTAAAACTTAGAAATTTACTTAGAAGTCTTACCTGATATGTAAACGTAAAGTATCCAAAGAATCTTCAGCCTCTTGTACTCATCCATTCGACAAGAAACAATAAAATTACTTTCAGTGCATATACGAGAAACCGATAACGAGAAGTATTATCTTCACAGCCAGGAACACAATATTTGTTGGCACCCAACATTACATTAAATGTCCAATTTCCAACCTTTAAACACAGATTGTTAAAATAATATAACCCTACGTCTTCATTTCTTAGAGCATAAATTAGCAGTTTGAAATGTTGTTGTTTGTTTAAGGAAGCCAGTCAATTTGAATAAAGAAACTCCAATGATTTGTAAAGTAGCCTTTTATTATTCTTTTAAAAGAAACACCAATAAGTATTTCTCTTTTATATATATATATATATATATATATAAAAGTAATAAGACAATATTAATTAAAAATATTATATTTTTTATATTAATATAGAGATAGGGCTGCTCTCTAGTTACCTCGGAATGAGTTAAGGATAAGTGCTGCTCTCTAGTAAACATGAAATGAGTTAAGGCGAGTATCTCCTGCTGCCACCTATCAGACAAGTGGTACCGCAATTGAGTGGATACAATTCAGGATTCTGTGGGTATGATGCAAATATTTCTAGTGGATACAATTCAGACTTTTTATTCGTGGTGCTCGTTTAAGAAAATGTCTGAATGGCTACCATTCAGAAATGGATACAATTCAGGATTTGGTGGACATTATGAAAATGGATACAAATCAGACTTTTTATTTGTAATGCGTGTTTAAGAAAATGTCTGAATGGCTGCCATTCAAAATGGATACAATTCAGGATTTTGTGGACATTATGAAAATGGATACAAATCAGACTTTTTATTTGCAATGCGTGTTTAAGAAAATGTCTGAATGGCTACCATTCAGAATGGATATAATTCAGGATTTTGTGGATATAATGCAAATAATTACAGTGGATACAAATCAGGATTTTTGTTAAAGTCGTTTATTTGAAAACTGTCTGAATGGCTACCATTCCAGAATGGATACAATTCAGGATTTTGTGGGTATTATGATAATGGATACAAATCAGACTTTTTATTTGTGGTGCTTGTTTAAGAAATGTCTGAATGGCTACCATTCAGAATGGATACAATTCAGTCGTCTCGAGGCAGAAGGGCAGCGCTAGAAGTCATGCTCAAAAGTGGTATAGTAAAGATAATGTGATATGTTCAAGAGCATAGCCAATTTTAACCAATTCAATCTAAATAAATATGTTGATTCTTTATAAAGTGCTATTTAATTAAAATAAAATAGAATATTATTTTGTGTGAAATTATAAGTGGTGCGCTTGCACTTGCACACTCAAAGAGGAGTCGCCAATGGGTCTGAGTAGGCTTATTTGGGGGTTCCATTAATTGTGAATGAGTGGGTGGGGCCACTACCTGAATTAAGCTTTGTGAAACGACGTGGCTTATTGACACTAGAAAGCAAATTTTGTAATTTAATTTTCTTGTAAGACCATCTTTAAAGTGAACTATTTTTAAAAATTCCTGTTTGTTAGCGATGCTGTCATTTGGGACTGCACGTAGCAATTTCTATGTTGAAGAACTAAGCTCTCCCATTGAGCGCAGCCATTTTAACCTGATGACTGTGGAGGGTGTGGAAAGAGGGTACCTGCCTGAAACATTTCAGTTTCCTAATTATTCTGGGCTTCAAGATTTATTAAACTTTGGAATTTAGGAAGCTCCCCCCCCCTTCACTTTCAGTTTGGTTACTCAAATGGGAATTTTTGGTTACCATGGACCAGGAATACATGGTGACCAAAAATCGCCTGTAAAATTTCAGTTTGCTACTTTTTCTGGCCTTCAAGGTTTTTTAAACTAGACAGAGGACAGCCAATCTGGTAATTATTATAATTATTGTTACTATAGCTATTATTTATTGAAAATGAAATTGAAATCATATTCATTCTTATACAATTTCCCTTTTTATAAGATTTTATATCCAATTGTAATTATTATCTACTTTAACTATTGTATTCTTATGTATTTAAAATAAATCTTATAATAAAATATTAATAGTTGCTAGTAACTAAAGGATTATTTCAAGTAACTGTTACAAATATGATATTTATACCCTATATATAGTTTAAGAATTATCTAAAACTGAAAAATCCTTAAAAATGTATTTTTATATATATATCAAACAATTTGTTTTAGCCAGAGCTGCTCAAACCATGTTCCTATTCTGCTCATTAAAAAGACGTATAAAATAAATATATAACAATAAAAATACACTTATTCAAGATATTAAATGAAAAATAAAAAGGTGCTCTTATTAAGTAAATAATTATCACAATAGTGTATATGAACTATTGTAGTCCATGCTACATCAACCTAAGTGGTTGTCTGAGTCGGGCCGGGCCGTCGGTCGTCCTAGATATCGTAGGATCGGCTGGAGCCAGCTATTTTTATAGCCTGTAATAACGATCACGAATCACAAGGTATTAACTTGTTAATTTAAGGACCTGAAAACATCTATTTATATTATAATAAAATGAAAAAGTTCACATATTTATTGAGATTTTAGTGATTTTGTAATGAGATTTTATTAAATATTGTATGCTAACAAGGTTTACACAACCATGAAAATAATGTGGAAGGTTTTCAAAAATGTTTGTTTTAGAACTATGAAGAAATCCCTGTAGTTTTCCAACAGCAAAATGAAATCGTAAGATTGATCAAAAGAGCACAGCCTTAAAAGATCCAACATAACTCAAAGGAAAATGGAGAAGTTGTATTTTGAGGAATTGCCCGGCTTCCCCTCGATTGGCTTGGAAAACTGTACAAATTGTAAGAGCATCTGATCAGGATTGAATCACGGCCTTCCGCGTTTGAATCACGCACCATATCTGCTCCAGAATATAAGGAAACAAGAACACCAGTATTTCTTTCCGTGTTCCCAATCTTATCACCCACACGAGCCACCCACAAGAATGAGGACAGAGGAAAGGTATTCCCATTCGCGATGGGAAAGTGGGAAGACATGTAGGAAAAAAAAATTACCTTCAGTACATCTGACCAGGATTCTAACCCCAACCACCCTATCGCTGGAAAACTATACCAACAATGTTGACACCTTAACCCACGTGTCCACCGATGGGGGAAGTTTCGTTTCCTAAGTAGGTTTAACACCAAGGTTGTTGATTGCGTATTTAATCTGTGGAATGGGTATGAGGAAGGTAGCTAAGAGGTAATGTGCCCACACAAGCGTGGGGAGAGGTCGGGAAAACACTACAGTAATAGCCCAAGTGGTAAACCAGCCCTAAAGCTCTCGACCGGGATTAAATCTCCACCTCCCAGTCGACGGCAACCAAGTGTAATGCAAGTCCAATGCCCTAGACCACTCATACACCACTCTGGGCTATTGGATGTGTCATATATCTGTAAAACACAAATAAAACAGTTAAGTACTTTTCTTTTCTACGCCATACTATCAGGTTATACGCATATGTGATAATTACAGAAGGAGAGTGGTAAACCATTTAGGAAAAACCACCCTCAGTAGACGCGACCAGGATTCAAACCCCTATCTCGCTATCAACAGCAGGCCAGTCTAACACAAGAGTGACGCCTTAGAGCGCTCGGCCACTGAAGCGGGTCTAATTGGTATTGTATGTTGTTCCAGTTATGAAGATGGATGAACATAAGCGTGCAGTGTTCGTTTACCTTTTATCAAATACTACGAGAAAAAGATGAATAAGAGAATAATGGACTCATCCAATTATTATTTGTCGTTTTAATACGCGTGTCATTCCAGGCTATACTTTCTTTTGTTTGGATTTTATATTACTCACGAGACACCTACTCAGTCATAGGTCTAGCAACTATTAAGATTAATTCAACATCTTATTATGTAGTTCTTATGTTTTCAAAATAGTCATAAACACAACTCTTAATAGCTGAATGTCGTTGAGATAAAATAACGCTTGTGTAACCCGACCCATACCCTGTTGAGGTTCTCTAGAAACATGATTACACTGTTACTGTTAAACGGCATTGTCACCGTTGCGTTTTTACAGGTAGCCACGACATTCTTGCATGCAGTTTCCCCACCCCGTCCCTAGCTATTATATTCAGATTATAACATCTAGGCCACTTATCATACTGCTAGGAATGTCACTCTGTAGTCTGTAAATATAAATACATATCATTCCGGGTATATATCCGTACCCAAAATCCTGCACCGGATGCAAGAGTGGCCATTACACATAAAACTAACTGTACCATATTCCTGGTATCCTCAATTACGGCTAGACATCATCCCCCAACAGTAATTCATCCATGAATCTCTTCTGTCTTGGTCCTTTCTTACACTTAACTTTGTGGCCTTCTCCATGAAGCTCGCGTAAACGTTATTTTTCCACCACAAGGTAGTTAGTTCTCCCTGGGAAGTCAAGCATAGCCCGTCCTCTGGATAAGCTCCCTATTCAGGTCTTCGAACAAAGGTACAAGCGACAGTTAAAAAGACGTCGCATCAACAAAAGTGTTGCGCGTGTGTTCCGTGTGAACTGCTCTATTGAACGCAATTGTTTTCTGAAAAATAGAACGCCAGCAACAAACTCTCATCCATGTGACCCATCACTAGGATCGAACCCGTAGCCACCGTTTGGCCGCTCTAACCACTCAGCCACCAGAATGAGCAGCTATCTCAGTGATCTTGTAGTGAACCGTAAAGCGGCCGACAGGCGCAATCTCCCCAGGATACGATGTGCTCCATTAATCAATCCCGTCACCACCCACACAGTTATTATCAACCATCTGAAGTACATTGTCCTAACAGGAAGTGAAGGGAAGGAGTAAATGGTCAATATAAAGCTGCAGTCTAAAAGGATATAATCAGAGACCATACAATGTCCTTTCTTGTATAAATTAGTGGAGAATGGGAGATAATACAGTATTATAGTAAAGCGAACTCTATATTAAAAATATATATATATTATTAGTAAGTTTCGCAGCACATTTACAAACGGTTTGAAACTAAGAATATATATTAATATCTTTTTACCCACGTGCATGTGGATATGGTTGGGATTTTAACCCATCAATGATGATCAAGGGAGATGTCTTGAAAATCTAAACAGTAATAATTAGTCTCCATACTAACATCATAACTTGTAGCCATCCTCCAGTATATCTTTTCCTAGATTATATTCAACCGAAAGTATATATCCTCCTAGATTGTAGTCAACCCCCACTATATAGGCTTCGCTAGCTTTTATTTAATGGGTACCAAACCCTTCCTTCACCTCTGACAAGACATCTTGTGAATGTGAGGAATGCCAAGCCTCCACCGTGGTTCGGATTCCACGTTAAACTGTAGGTCCTTCATTTCATCTCACAATCACCCTACCATTACACATTAGCGTAAATGAGTATAACCCGAACGGGTAGTAAGACGCGGTGCTAATAATAATAATAATAATATTTAATGGGGAGT
>CABFOV010003286.1:20878-35458 GCA_902141375.1 Timema poppense | reverse complement strand
CACACACACACACACACACACACACACACACACACACACACACACACACACACACACACACACACACACACACACACACACACAAACATATTTTATTAATATAGGTTAAAGCTTAATCTATTTTTGTCACAGTAATATAAACATATATTTATTAAATTGGTGTAAAATATATCTTTAAATAGTCATCAAATGACTATCAGGGCCGGATTTACATGTTGAAGCTCACTAGGCCCTTGTTGACGTTGCCCCCTCCCCCGCTTTTTCCAGACACAGAATCCACCAGGAAAACCAAACCGTGAGTTTCTGGTATTAAAAATAACTTAGCTAGAAATTTTTGTCTGTTAATTTTAGGCTACATATTTTGAGTAAATAACATTTCCAAGTAACAAAAATAATTACCTTATAATTAGGCCAATTTAATATACACTTTCTACCACCTGCTTCATATTTTTGGACATACTAACATACTAAATACTATAAGTAAATAAATTGCTCCCTAAATAAATTCTGTAGCAAAAATAATTTTGTGGGAGAACTGGCAGTATCGGTCGCAGCGCGCTCATTGCGTAACCGAACACCTTAAAAAGGGATCAATGACGAATATTAAAAACAAAATATGTCTATGTCAATTTGTTAAATACAGCCTACGCAACGCCTTATTTCTAAATAGACTTGTTTACTAAATTATATTAAAAAAAATCTTGGCGGAAGTGCCTTAGCATTCGCCCTTCAAGAGGTGCCCCCCAGAGAGTTGCGTTCCAGGCACGGGCCTAGCGGTAAATCCGGCCCTGGGTGTGACCAAACCTTCACAATTAAATTAGATTAAAAAAAAAATTGTATTGTTCAAATTTTACACAATTATATCCATCTTTAAGAAGCTGTCGTTTTTTATATATCAAACCATATACATATATGATAGTTTTTTATATCAAACGACCCTATATATGCATATTAAAATATATGTACAAAAAACTACCTCATATGAGGTTTAATGGTATTTTAAAACTATGTAAAACAACCTTTTAAATAAAGTACATGTATTATAATATTGTTTTGTATTAAACTAACTTACATTTATAGCGAATTTCTAAATATTTAAAAAGAGATAACTTTACAGAGACCCCTAATTTCCACAGCATTAGACTAAAATATACCCAATATAAAGATGTGGTCCATGTTTGTTGTTTTCGAACGAGCACAACACTAATAAATCTCAATATATTTTTAAATGTATAGGAGCTACTAAAAAGAGTTGAATTGTAAACTTTCAAAAATACCTGTTTCAGTTCATTTTGAATGACTTATTATACATAGTCTTGTTTTTTTTAGCATCATCCTAACTTACTATCTCCTTGTTGCGACCTCAATGGGAGGCAGATTTGTGGAGCAGAGGAAGAGCGTACAGGTTTTTTGATGTTCAGTTATAAACATATCAAATGCACGAAAGTAGCTGGCTACCCGAGAAGACTGGGGAGGGGAGGGAGAAATTCCCTCCTTTGGATAGCTCAGTGGTAAGATCATTGGCGTACTAAGAAAAAGTTCCCGGGTTCAATTTCCGTGTCCAAGTGTCATTTTTCAACTTAAATAATATTATATTTATATGCGGCTACCACCATACTTAACAACTATAGTACCTTACTACTTAATCCATCATAACTTTTAAGGTTTTTAATTGGTGAAACCTAACTAGTGTTGAGTAATTTAAAAAAATTACATACTCAGTTTATCTCACCCCCCTTCACTACCCTCGACCATCGCTCAGAGAATGTAGTTTTAGTATTAGTTTTACCCGATATAAATGTGTGGATACGCCCCTACTGAAATGCGCGTTTCATACATTTGTCCCAAAATACGATCATAAACAACCAAATTCAATCAAAGAACACTGAACAATAACAAGTTTTTGAAAAAATACAATAAACGGAATATTTGTCATAGTTTTCACATATCAAATCAATTTGGATTTTATATCAGCAAGTGATGACAATGTTTTTTGTAGAAAATACGTATAATTTGAACCAGGTTTTTTTTCGTCGCTTTTCCCTACCTATTCGGGGTGTATCCATTTTACTTACGCTAATAGGGTAGGTATGAGGAAGGATTAAGGTTTATGGACTAACATTTTGGAAAAAAAATAACTTATTACACGTGCTGAGTGATGTAGCTATAAGCATTTGCCTTAAATAATTAACCATTTTAATTACATATTCAGATTAGTCTTTCTGTGGCGTATAGTTAAAATACATCTTAACAATTTGAAAAGAATATTAAGAAACTTCATGTTTTCCCTAAAACACAATTACTCTTTACAATCATCTTTCATCAAAAGATATGGTTAGAAAGAAGCGTCTACGCAGAAGAAGGTTGGTCTACTTTTACTAAAAAAAATTGTATTATGCGACTAATTTCTTACGGTAAAATTGCCATCTAATGCACTTTGAATGAGATCACTAATTCAAAATATGTGTCTAAGCATGTTTGTTTATCTTGTACCTTCACGAGTCTTGGTCAAATATCAACGACACTCACCATCTCTTTAAAGACAGGGAAATAAACATCTAGAACTTAAAACATTCACATTCATAATATTCTTTATTCATAACTGTTCATCCGTGAAAAAAGGATAAACAAATTTGAATTATATGATTTCACTAACGATTGTGAGTTTCATCTTGACCTATTATTACGTTCGGGTCTGGTTTATGAAACCTTGAATTAATAAAACTATTCATCAATGAGTGCGTTAGAATAAAACCTACTTGATTCAAATTACTTAACCTAGTTTTATGTCTTCTGAAAATGTAGTTTGTTCACGAAGTGCCGATGAAAGCTGTGGAATAAAATCAAACACCAAACTTGTTTAATAATAGCCCAGCATGTTTACGGAAGGACCATAATTAAAAATTAAAACTTGTCTACTTTTAATTATTTTGTATTTGGTTTCTTAACTAATGATGTTTCTCATGAGACACTGGTAAAAGTTCAAAACATATTTTAAATAATAATCCAGTAATCGCTACATGAATTCATGAAACTATCTAGGTTTTATTCTGATCTAACTTATGTGCTCATGCACCATCATTTTGGTTTTGTTTCTCTCAAATGATGGGCCTGAAGCGTATTGTGTAACTGACTACCCCAGAGAACATGAGACTATTAGTCAGACTGTCACGTGTGTTTTGGTTGTTTGCGAGAATCAAATCTGTTCTAAGTTTGTTTCATTTTAAATGTGACCTCCACCCGGAAGGCCGGTAATTTCCAACCTCTCATCATTACAGTATTATTCGTAGCAAACCTCTACTATGACTTGTATGAATTACATTCAAGAGATTAAATCAATGATTTCTTTAATGAGTTGTAATGGTATTGGTTTGGATTACTCTAAATTATGTAAAAAGTCATGGATGAAGGTAATTTTTCTTTAAAGTAATATATGTAGAGTATCCTTTTAAGATTGATCCATGAAGAAACGCGCGCTTTTTATAAATAATGGGAAAAGGATTACACCTTTAAATGTATTTTTATACCATATTTCCTGTTAAAAGAACAACTGCGCTATTTCCTGTTAAAGGAACAACTCCGCAGTATTTGGCAAAAGGCGCCAATTCCCTATACCAATAAGAAGCTAGCCTTCACAACACCTGTCGCCAAGACACTTTATATTAGTTAATTTCTACACTGTTGACGAAGGGAGCAAATGGCAAGGGGTATGTCATATATAAGCCATTGTGCGTATGTTTAAGGCATCCGGGATTCAAACAGCTACACCGGGATCTCCCGCCCACGCACAAGTCAGTTAGAGCCACACACTGGCAGTCACAGTCAACACAGTATAAAATAACTTACATTAATATCACAAGTGTGCAGTGATATAAAGCATTTAATTGGAGTATGTATAAGTAATTAACAGATGTCATTTACATAAACCGTGTGTGAATAAACAGCCATCAACAGTTCTCTTTCTTACCGTTCTAATGAGTGCTCGACCACGGAGCTATAGACGGCTGATTAAACTGTATCTTCTCCGTACAGTGATGATAGGCGCTCGACCACGGATCTATAGACAACCTAAGCATCATCACAGCATTATTATATCAGGGAATTAATCCGTAGTGTTTCAATCGACGCCCAAAGTGGGGCGATTAATTCAATAATGTAACAGAGTGAATCCCACCTTTAATGACTCTAAGGAATACGCACCAACTTCGCGTTAGCTTGATCAATTGTACAACTTGATTGATTGTAGCAGACGTAGTATTTTGACATGTATGATTAATAATTAATAATTACAAATAAAGCCGAATAAGACAATTCTTATATATTTAATTAATGTTTTAGTGGTTTTTAAGTTTCAGAAATGCCATCACCATAAGACATACAACAATGTTTGAATAATTTATTTCAAGTATTGTATTGCATGTGGACCTGACTCAGTTTAATATAATTTCTTCTTTGGCGTGCTTCCCATTATTGCAGGATGTTTAGTACCTTCTAGAGAATTTCACATTCCATACAATTCTTATTTCTTTTACACATTTGTCTCACGTCTTGATTAATTGCTCTGTATCAACAAAAAAACCTCTCCTAGAATCACGTTGGACATTTGTTACAGATCTTAAACTTCATAAACCATAAATCATACGTGAACAGTTTGATAGTCTCTCTTTTTAATCTTAGGAGGCGTTTCAATAACATGAGTTGAAATCGCTTGCGTGCGTATTGCAAAGACAAATATATAGTAAAGGTAAAATATACAAAAAACGGGCATATGAAAAACAAAATTCATCCATTTAAAAAAATGAGGCTATAACTTCTTTTTGGCAGTAGAATTCAAGATCTGAAGAGTCCCCAAAATTTAAAGGGGTGGAACACAGTTTTGATGCGGTAAGGGGGGGAAATTTCAAAATAAGTCTAACTTTACGAAAAAGGTGGAGTGAGGGGTCTTTTGTTTTTTGGTGCTGAATCGAATAGAACAACTTTCAGATAGATTGGAACACTCATTTCTAAGATATAATGGGTTCTGTGAGTAAAAAACTCATCTCGCTTTTCACTAATCCGGGGATGAGGAAGAACATAAAATCCAATATGTATGAGGAATTCACCTATGTTGATGAAGATGTATTGAAGAAAACACATAGCTTCATCATCAATGGTGGTTATTTATTGCACGCAGTTAAATAGAATAAAAACAACAGTCGTACTTATGTTGACGTGTGCAATTCATATGTACAGTATGTGACAGATCAATATAAATACCGGAAAATAGTAGTGGTGTTTGATGAATACGATGATCCAAGCAACATCAAAACAAGTGAACACCAACGCAGATTCAAACACTTCGCTCCACGAACTACTCCAATTTATGGCAACCAAGAGCGGTTCCTATCCAATTCACAGAACAAAAAACAGTTGATAAAGATGCTAACACTTGTTCTTCAAAGCAATAATATCGAGGTGAAACATACCGTTGGGGATGCAGATGCTCTCATTGTTTGAACAGCCTTAGAGAAATCTGCCCATTTCCTGCCTACTATCGTGCTCCAAGACATTGATGTCTTGATCATTATGATTGCACTTGCCTCACCAGAAAGACCTATATTGCTATTGAAGCCAAAAATAGGACGTGTAAAAAGAAAAATATTTCATTCAAAAAACCTACAGCAGAAACACCTTAATGTAAAAGACTACATTCTCCTTGTACATGCATTCAGTGGATGCGATACTACCAGAGCAATCCATGGGAAAGGGAAAAAACAGCTTTTTATGCTGCTAGAAACTGATAGTGCATTAATGGACTGCATCAAAACATTCTCCAAATCGAATGCCACCCGGGATGAAGTCAGAAGTGTAGGAGAGTGTCTGTTTCTCTTCTTGTATGGAGCAAAGGATAGTAACCTTGACATTGACCAACTTCACTATAGTTTCTTCCAGAAGTCACTGCAGAAGAAGACAGCCAGACTGGAATCCTTACCTCCCATTTCAGAAAGTGCAGCTCAGGACTCATACAGAGTGTACTACCAAATACAACAATGACTCAGCAACAACCTACGGGCAGAAGATTGGGGTTAGATTAGTAGAGATGGTGAACTGCAGTCTGAAAAAACAACTTTGGAACCTACCCCTAATGCAGTCCTCAAGCTGATTTCCTGCACATGCAAAGGAAACTGCTCAACCCAACAGTGTGGTTGCATCAAAAGTGCTGTGCGATGTTCTGCTTTCTGAAAAAACTGCTAATGAGTGAGTGACCTGCAGCAACACTGAAATTGATGACCCGGACAGTGATGATCTTGGACAGTTTCGCATCCAAGACGAAATTAACTCAGAAATTGACTCTGATGTTGATAGTATATGTGAACAAGATGAAGATGAAAATTGATAATTAATATGTAAATAGATCATTTTTGTGTAATAAAAATTATTTTTATTCAATAAAATATATTATTGAGTTTTTTAATCCAAAAACCGATTATATCCTTGAAATTAGTGTTCCAATCTATCTGAAAATTGTTCTATTCAATCCAGTACAAAATAATACATAGAAAAAAAGACCTCTCACTCGAATTTTTTTTCCGTAAAGTTTTTTTTTTTTAATTTTCCCTTTTCCCCTTTCAAAAACTACGTTCCTCCCCTTTAAATTTTGTGGACTCTTCAGATCTTGAATTCTACTAAAAAAAATAAGTTATAACAACAGATTCATGAATGGACGAATTTTATTTCCTATTTTTCCTATTTTACCTGTACTAATATAATATATTTACTTTTACAGCACGTCTTACTATTAGCCTTAAATAATTGCATTTAATTTAATTAGTAGAGTATAATTTAGAGGAAATTTTCTCACACTGTCATGTAGAGAGAGTTGGATACTATTTAGTAAATTATCCTCAGAGCACTCCACCAGCATTAGCAGACCTCCTCGTCACTGACAAACCAGGCTAGACTAGCTTAACGTTTAGTCTACATACCCACCGATGAAGTTAATATATTTTATTTTACTAAAATATTCAACACAATGGCAGCTATCGGCTTAATTAATGGCATACGATGAAGGTATTTAAAGTAAATATAGTTGTATCACGTGATGGGAGATAGGAAAACCATTTAGTAATTCAAACTCCGATCTTCTTGTCAGCGGCTGACTAGATGAGCTTGAAGTTTACTCTGCGTGCCCATCGATATGTGTTTTATAATGTAGTTACATTTGGGCAATGTAGAAAGCACATTATTAATACGCTCAAAGCCTACTATTGTGCCTCGATTGCATTACAATGGCTGGCTAAATGAATGGAGAAAGAATCTTTACATCTCTTCTAAGGATCAATGTATTAACGAACAAACAAAATGCTCTCGCAATATGAGTAAATACCAATGACGTTTCGATATTTTATGATTGTTTACCCTCCATCTTGTACTGGTACCCTCTTACGGTAGTAGACAGAACTTTCATGCGCGTGCACGATTGGTCAAGAGAGCGCCTGAGTAAATACCATCCTATGTGTGATGTTTACAGAGACTGTTCTCAAGTCATTCCAGCAAGCATGCGTGATTGTCTTAGCGGCTACGTGTAGAGGGTTGTCGGGGGTGGGGGTGGGGGTGGCGGGGATGATGATGTTTGCCAACACGTCCTCTGGAACAATCCTACCACAGACCCAAGACACTCAAAGAGTCAACAAATTTGTGTCAAGATAGAAATCTCTTTTCAGGCGGTCAAACATTTGTTCAAGCTTGCTATGACTTTTTAAAATCGGGTTAAAATTAGAAAGAGATATATGCCGTCAATTGTAGAGCACTCCGATTAGTTTTCTGTTTAAGGTGGTCAAGTTGTCAAAAGACAGTTTTAGAACCAGCTCACTATTTTCAATTACATTTACCTTTTCTTGTAGAGAAAGAATTATAATAGCGAACATTTTCGTTTAATGGCTCTTGACGATGTATGTGTCTACAACCTCGAAAATGTCGATTTTACCATTCACTTTGTTAAACTCTCTGTATGTCTGTGTGCCTGGGGCTGCAGCGGAAACGGTTTATTAAATATTCCGTTCAAACTTACATAATATAGATGTTTTATGGTTACACCTTGAAGCTAAAGCGTGATTTTAATTCTAGCTCTACTATTAAGAGAAGTTCACCTTCAACAATTCTTGAAATCATCTCCAGATTTGAAGGCAACTTGTAGCTGGTAATGAAGTCTTTCGCTCTCCTAAAGGTTCACAAGCATCTGGATAAGGGTGAAAAAGGGAATTGAAAGGGAATGTTGACCTGTCAAAGTGAACTATTTGCTGTCCCTGAAGATATGTACTCAAAATGTATTCCAATTTTCCTCAGTATTGAAATTTAATGTATTTCCCCTACAAGTAAATAAAGTTTTCTTTGTTTGATACTTTCATTAAAATTGAAATGTAATTCAAGTTAAAATTAATTTACTGAAAATAATAAAATATTAAATATATAACAATTTGGGTATAGTTACGTAACTAGGAAATCATTTACTTGGTTAATTTATTTATTTCTCACTAAATAATAAGTAATAAAATACAATACTGTAAAGGATAAAACGAGACATTTGGTTATTTAATCGTGAACAATTGACTACATTGCTCCTGGTGCTAGTTAATGATAAACATCAAGATAAAATATTGAATGTCTGTAAAAGCATGTGCTGTATTTGGATGAAAGAATTACAAAATACATAAAATCTAAATATATTTATATAGATTTAGATGGAAAAAATAATATAAGAATGGTCTGATGATCTGATGATACTATTCACTTTGTATACTGTTGTTTAATTTTAATGTTCTCATAACCAACCATTAAAATGCAAAGCTTATCATGGTTGATGTACCAATATTACTATGTTTTAACCATTTCTAAAGAGAATAGATGGTACGGTAAGCCACAGAGACTTTATTGCTCCTCTATATAAATATCGAGACATTTATCGAAGAGAAATAATATACATTGTTGCAGAAAAATAATTTTAAAAGGAACATTATATTCCACCAAAGAGAATAAATGAATTAATACACATTTTTATAAAAAAACATATTGAGAATCAAGTAAAATATCTGTTTAATAAAGAGAATAGCAATCAACTCCCCATTTCCCAGACCACCATTTTAAAATATATTGGCTTGTAGCTTGGAAACCATTGGTTTTATGACATTATATTTTGCATAATTTATTTTTGCAATTATAAGTTAGTTCTTATCACAAATAGTTGCGGAAATATGATCAAAATTGGAGCTATCTTCTTATGTAAAAAAACCTCTTAAGTCATTTTATCGGAAAAATGAGGTTCACTATTTTGTTTGCTATGGTAAACAAAGTCTAGATACGAATCCTAATCAAATTCTTTAGAGCTGGATGCGAGAAAATAGCTTTGTTATACTCGTATTTTGGCCCTTTAGTAGTCAATTTTCTCAAAATCCGTTCAAACTATTTTGATTAAAATTTGTTTCTGAGTACTGTTTAGCGCTACAAACAAAATGGTGGCGCATCTTAGTTTTCCTTAAAATTCGCTTAGAGGGTACGTTACATAAGCAGATGTCTTTATCCAATTTTGATATCTTCGCAACTATTAGAGATACGAAATAACTTATGATTAGAAAGTTGCAGTAACCTACTATTATAAAAAAAAGTACTTTTACTTGAAAGATATTTTTATAAAACCAATCTGGGAAATTTATTTTTATTCTCGTTGGTGAAGAGAGATGTTACTTTCCATCAATATGTTAATGCAAGAGTGCCTATTATTTAATATATTCTCTTTGAAGAAATGTTTCTGCAACAATGTAGATTTATTTTGATTCTCATATCTTTCGAGTTTTGAGTAAATATCACAATTTTCAAGTAAAGGATCGAGAAAGTCTATGCGGTGCACCTTACCATTAAATATTCACATATTAAATATATTTACATATTATTTATTTACATAGGTAAGCTGCTAGAACATTCCAGTCCAATACCTTAGCTCAGTCAATGGCACGTTTGTCTAATAAATGTAGAAGTTCAGGTTCGATTCCTGCTGTGGAGTGCTGAGACGCATATCTAACGTCCAGAAATCCCACGTTGTTTAATTAAGAAGCGGTGTTTGTTGTTTCATCAGTATGTTTAGCGTCAAAATGGATGTGAATGGTATCAACATCCTTAAAAAAAATTAAAACCCCTATATGTTTTTTATATATTTTAATATATGGAAAGATGAAAAATTAATCTCAATTTCAACAACGTTGCATGTGAAATGTCACAGCTTTGAGATGTAAGAACATAGATATAAACCAGATCTAGCCTTCAAACAAATGCAGTACTTTTGATAGTTCGAGCTGAACAGGACCAGACCCATCCACCTATAGAAAACTTGTACTACACGAAATAGCCGGGGAAAATTAAAATAAATGCCTCTTTCTTTAGTTATGATATTCTTGAATCTTCCTTTTTTGATTTAAGTTTCAACGGAATCCTTCCGTCCAGGAAGTTTCTTTTCAAAGAATATCTGATTTTCCCCTTCACTTCCTTTTTATAATTCATTCATGACCTAAGTTTACTTGGATGACAGCTCAAAAAGTTACTAAAAATAGTCCCTAATACATCCCTACGCCAACAGCTGAAATCTATCACATTGGATCACTGTAGTGAAAACATATGTTAATATGTTAATGTGATAGTTAACCATAGTGATTTAGGCCAATATTATTTATATATTTATTTTAGGTCAGACACAAAGCTTATTTATCGTTTTATTCCACTTAAAAAAAATATTATTCACAGCCTTCCACAAAAGGTCCAACGAAAAAAGCTTCAAAATGGCGACCGAAGAATTTAAACCATATGGTTGAACATGACGGTAAACAAGTTTTTTTACAATGATGCACCCACGCAGTGGATAAAAATATTTTATTCAGTTAAATATTTTGAAATACGATAAAATAACTATAAAATAATGTATTATATATAAAAAATGACAAGTAGTTTCTCTTTTCCAAGTAAATACGATGCCTGTATTGAAAAGTATTGATGTACGCACTATATTACACATAATAGATAACATTCCAAAACGGAGAATAAGTAATTTGTAATTATGTTAAAAATATTGTTTCGAGTTGGATGAAAAGAAATGATTAAAAGTAATGAAATAGTATGAGAAAACTTAAGCTTACGTCATTTTTAATGTAAAATATAGCAGGTAATTAAAAACCTTAACATTTATAACAAAACTGAGATCTTTTACAAGTGTTTGCAACCCAAAACCTAAACATATGATTTTTGAACTGTCATCCAAGTAAAAACCTATCATGAACATACCCTAGTTATTAATATTCCTCAGAGCGCATAACCCGAACGGGTAGTAAGAAGCAGTGCTAATAAAAAAATAGCGCTAAAAAAAAGTTTAGTTTAACTGAGAATTGTTAAGACGGATAGCAACCCAAGTATTTCAATGTCAACACAAAGGTCAAAGCCCTGTAATACATAATCTCAAAAGAATGGTAGCGGATTACCTAAATGAACTTTAGCAGCCATATTGCGAGTCACACACTTCTGTTTTTCTATGGCATTCTATTAATAGAAAATGTGTTATCTGTTCCTATCAATGAGAAGTTACTGTCACTTAACCCCAGAAAAACAAAACTACTAAAATTTACAGCCAAAAGCTATCTTATCAAGATAAACAAGTTTGAATCTCTCAAGCTTATCTTTCAACGTAATCAGTATGAAAATAAATTATATAACACCATACGAGCAAACATTTTCCCAAACATTACGGATTGGAAAGTTACTGAAAAATGACACATTGGCCTTCATTTCTTGTGAATGTCATTGACTTTGTTGTTTGGTATGCTTAAATAGATTTTGCCTAAAAGCAAGCGTTATTTTTTCCGTACATACATTACTTTTGATTATTCATACACACAGTAAATGCAACACACTCAATTATTGCTATTAACACAAGCTCACACATCCATACTCATAGCAAATTTACTTTTCTTGGTTTAACTATGGTGCAACTTATAGTAGACAACAGGACCATAGTGTAATCAGTCAAGGTAAGAGCTTTCAGGGTAAATGAAAGGTACGCTTTCATTATTATGATAGCTCGTCAAACCGACATATTTTATTGATCCTTGATTTGAGAGGATAAAAAACACTAATATATTTTTAGTGTATTACTAAGATAAAGAAGTGTGATCCAACGAACGTCCCATGGACCGCGTATGGCCCGTGACAGGTTTTATTTTGACCCGCCAATTTCAATGGGTGCTTAAATAAATAATAGAAAAAGGCATCCGAAATGTTTAGTCGTTTACGGCATAAATTATTAAATAACATAGCACTACAAATGGTTGGACACCAAAGAACTTATAAATTTGTTTAGGCGATCTAAATAAATTTAAACAAATTAAAAGCATTTTTAATTTACTATTATCATTGCTTTTAATTTTGGTTATAGTCCACTAAGTTTGTTGTATAATACAGATTTTCCCGCGAGTCGGCAAAGTTGTCACACACGACGATAAAAGATGTGATCTATTCTATAGCCGTTACTATAGATAGATGGTATCAATATGGGGAAATATGTAAATACTTTAAGGGAAGGACATTTTGTTAACACTTTTTCCTTATGATTTCTATAAGTGTTACGAAAGCACTAAATAATTTATCTGACAATACAAACATGTTTCTCTTAATCGGTCCCATTTCAAGTATTATTACTCGCATCACGTTGAATTACCCGTTAAAGCTATACGCAGTTCTGGACCTCTAGACTATGCGTAATATTTGCAGGACGATAGGTCTACTATTAATTTTTATATCCACTTTTTTAGTACCCACGTCCTACCAGTCATCAAAGCTAAACTTATTACATTAATTGGAACGATTAGGATGACCTGGCGGTCTAGGGGTAAGGTGTCAGACTTTTATGCTGGCGGACGGGGTTCGATCCCCGGTCCCGGCAAAGATTTATCTGATTACCAAACCCTTCCTTCACCTCTGGCAAGACATCTTGTGAATGTGAGAAATACCAGGCCTCCACCGTGGTTCGGATTCCACATTAAGCCGTAGGTCCTTCATTTCATCTCCTCAATCACCCTACCATTACACATTAGCGTAAGTGCGTATAGCCCGAACGGGTAGTAAGACGCGGTACTAATAATAATAATAATTGGAAAGAAATAACAAAATGAAAAGAAATGTACTCGCATTTTAGAGGAGGGAGTGTGGGAAACAATTTAGGAAAAACTACCCTCAGTAGCGTCTATCTCACGCAGGATTGGTGGTTGGTAACTGACAGCCTAGCAGAAGATTTTATTGCAACAGAAAATATTGGTTGAAATTCATTAATGTATAAATAGTTATTATTTTCTTAATAATACTATATTATAAATCTGACACCTTAGCTCAGTTGGTAGCATGTCTGTATAATGAGCTAAGGGCCCGGGTTCGATTGCTGGCATGGTGAAAAATGTATCATTGGGTGAAATTTGGGTTTATCCTTTCACAGTGACGAGTTAATGGCCGGGGAATAGATGTTGTGCCTATCCTAGTCTTAAGTTAGATTATAAGACATATGAATCTACGACAGGCCTAGCCAGCTGGTAGTGGAGAATATATGGTTTGAATAAAAAATTGGCTCAGGTCACAGGCTGGAAACAATAATGAATGTAAAAAATAATAATATATTATATTATCAATCAAATGTGCTAATAAATACTATTAATAATACTTCTCTATGTCTTACTGTATATCTGTCTTTTTCGTAATTTTGAAAGAACAAAAAATATCAATAAAACTATATAAAGTTTTCTGTTTCACTGTTGTGGCAATAAAATATAGTATAGTGCATATAATAATACATTTAAAAGTATTATATTCACACTTATATCTTCTTACAACTGGCCACCAAAATAAATAAAGGTTTTTATAAATGAAAAAGAGATCCGTACAAAATATTAGTTTCAAAATATAACGTTAATATTTTGTAAACACATGATGCGCATGAACACACCAGAACACGGTTTGTATGTTATCAACCAGCCTTATTTCGTCCAGTGCATCATCTTAATTTATAAATAGAAGACAGCCTTTTAGAAACTCTGATTTGTAAAGCAATTTTAAATAAACTACAGACGCCGCTTCCACAAAAATGAAACATCTAAAATGGTTATTTTCATAAGTTCATGTTTCAATAACGTAAAAACGCGCAAAGCGAGAGAGAGAAAAAACCAATTGTTTGTTGTGAAAGTTTTGACTGTCTAAGTGACAGCAGCACAACATAATATGGTCGTGTAAATTAAATAGTTTGACGTAGCTTTTGCTAGCTGTGAGTTACCACAACTACTACGCTGGACATCGGAATGAAATTATCACTTCCACTTTCCCTTATCACCGTAAATTTTTTATGAGTCACTCACTATTCCTCTTTTCGTAGACAATCCCCCAAGCGTTTAGTTTGTTTAAATTAGTTAATTAATTTTTAACCTTTGTTCCTG
This sequence comes from Timema poppense, assembly GCA_902141375.1. Lineage (NCBI taxonomy): Eukaryota > Metazoa > Arthropoda > Insecta > Phasmatodea > Timematidae > Timema > Timema poppense. The sequence goes on along the minus strand of CABFOV010003286.1, from coordinate 20,969 downwards.
ATTAGTAGCTCAGTCGGTAGCACATATTCATACTCAAGTAAGTGCTGTGGCTTTGCCAACTAGCAAGGCCATAGCCGAGGGTGGGAGGGGG
>CABFOV010003286.1:0-20791 GCA_902141375.1 Timema poppense | reverse complement strand
GGGTGAAACGCTGGTTTGGGGTTTCAAATCCCCCGAAATAAGACATAATTCTTACTATTTTTGGATTAAACAATATAAAAATAAAGGGCAAAAAAAAAATGTAGAACTAGTCCCTTCTACAATTTTTACTTTAAAATACATTTTTACAAATATTTTGTGATTACAGTAAAACCCCGTTAGATCGAACCCTGGTAGGTCAATAATTCAGATAATCACATAAAACTTTTCGGAAAATGAAAAAAAAAAAGGTCAAATCAAATATATTTTATTGGCTAACAAGTTCACAGTTAAAATATAATTGTAAGAAACAATTATATCTGATAATAAATTATTAGTATTTACATGTTGTAGTCAACACAATGTGTTTTCCTTTAACTATAAATAATAATTACAGTCCAGACATGCGTGTTATACATCAGTAAAATTTATAAAAATTTGATTAAACTCATTCATCTATAATTTAAAATTCATACAGTCAATGTATATCAAAGATATAATACTAGGTCTTCAACAAATTTCGTTGCGGTAGACTAGATTGCCAATTAAGGGGAGCTCGAGGTTTCTAATATCGGTCGGTTATGCTGATGGTGGCTTTTACAAAATGGTTTCTCACTCTCGCTCCACGAAAATGTGGAGACACTTCCTATAAATATATCCTTCCGAACCCCTAAATCCATTAGCATAATTAGTACATAAATGTATAACCCGAACGGATAGTAAGACGCGGCGATAAGAAAGAAATATAGACATATATATATATATATAGGTCAGGTTGAAAATAGATTTTTGTAAAGTGAATAGGGTACAATTTTTGACCTTTTCTACAAGCACTAATTTTAAACATCCGGCTCTATTGGAGAAATACTAACTCAGCTTTAAAATGTAACTTAAGAAGTCCTCAATGTACATGTTTGTACTTTGAGAGGGCGCTATGTCAATTTATAAAATGTGGAAATATAACTACACGAGTCTTAGTACCTACAGTGTTTAAATCTCTGCCCTAAGCTACCATAAGAAAAACCTCCAAACATCTTTAAGAGGCATTTATTTTTTTACGATTTTTTCTAGCCTCTGGAAGTTAGGGGTTTGTTTCCCTCAAAACCCTCCCTGAAATGTTCAGATGGCTACGACCTTGTAGACTGGTGTGTTATTTTAGTTTTAAACTTATTGATTATTTTTGCTACATGGCAGGCTCAGTAAACTTACAACTAGCTTACAAACTTCACATGTCACTTATGTAAAATATATTTGCACCTTAGTCAGAAAAAGAGAGAGAAAACATAAATAGGAGTACAAAATTAAATTTTAGATTATAATACTTAAGGCTTAGAATATTACTAACTATAACTAATGAGAACTTTGAACGTGTTCCACTGAACATAGCTTTTTATCATTAGGTTCGAATAAGCTACCACCCACTTCGGTGGCCGCATTGTCTAAGGTGTCACTCTCATGTTGGACTTGACTGCTGATGACAGAAAGATTGGGGTTCAAATCCCGGTCAGGTGTATTAAAGGTGGTGTTTTCAAAATTTGTTTCCACTCGCCCTCCACGCAAATGCGGGTACACTGCCTCTGAATGCAAACGTCCTAATTCTTAACATATTAGCGTAATTAGTACATATGAAGCGTATAATCCTAACGGGTAGTAAGACACGGTGCTAAAAAAACTATTTGTTTGCGCAAATTAAGATTTACAAATGGCATACTATCAATTTTATTTATTATGATTATTATCATCTTATTTTTAACTGAAACTGCTTACATTCTGTACGAGAATATGCAAAAATATAAGTTTGCGTGCTATTAAACATAACCATTAGATTTGTGACTTTTGTACAAGAAAGAAAAAATATACCTTTTAAATCTTAGTGGGTCATCAAATATTTTTATAAATTCAAGTGGGTAGCAAGCCAAATAAGTTTGGGAACCACTTCCTTCCGGATAAGTCGCAAATCGGATAACTTACGTACGAATAAACATGTATTTTCACACTTGTCTTGGACAATTTTCTGGTCATGCTTTACTTATTATCTTGTACTAGTATGCTTTAATTCCAATGGTAACTTATTATCAACTAGAAACAAATTAGGATAGGCTGAGAAACCACAATGAATAAATATCATGATTATTGCATCATTTCAGGATAGAACCTCTACCTTCTAAGATAGAGTAAGGGCTGTTGCGAGTCATATCCGCTAAGAACTGACAGAAAACATTTGAAAGCACTGGATACGCTAGCCTTCAGGTCTACGCAACCACTCAGGACAAACATATTTACCCTAACTTGCGTTACCTTACATTCTGAATTAGTATTTTACATTTAGAGTGAACCAGACCCTAGTGGCCCTTTCTGAAGACGATATTTGTCTGTCACAAAGAGAATTCAGCAGTCAAGTTATATCCTTGACCACTTGTCCTAGTTTACTATCACTCGGGTCAGGTCGACTGCAAACTAAGACGTGATTAACACTAGATCTTTGTTTTGGATCATTAGCATAACCACCATTGTGTTTACAGTCACTTGTAAACAAGGGCGTTATTAGAGGCTAGGGACACTCTTAGAATTAACCATAAACCCAAACTAAGGACCATGTCAGCGTTTTTTTACCAACAAAATTCTTCTATTAAAATTAATTACTTCAATACTGACAATAGCAACGGTGTTGCTAAGTTATTAAGTTTAGAAACTCTCCTGTACTCAGAATTTTGGCCAGTTCAAGGACAAGCTCATTCTGACTCAGGAAGTTGAAAAAACAATATAGCCTCTGACCCTAACATAGCACTAAAACTCGAATAACACACCAAATGAAGCAGCACTATGGGTATCATTGAAAAACTTTGTTTTTGTCAGATTTTTTTACAAACACATATTGTGTAATTTTAAATTTATAACATGTAAGCTTAAAAAGTTACTGAAATTGATATAATCTATTTGATAACATCTAAGATACAAAATAAAAACTCAAAAGTACTTTCCCTAAGAATGAAACAGCATTAAAGTAGCACCTTAAATAGCCTATTTGGTCACTTATTGAACATTGTAACAAACTCATATTTTCATTAAAAACATTATTTTTACATTTTATTTGATTATAAAGTTATTGAAATTATACTGGTTTCATTATTTAAATTTATTAAACTAATTAGATTTAATCAACACTAATCCTATGAAATCAATACTTTGGGTTGCCAGGCCAGGAAAATATTGTTTTTATGGTCTTGATAAAAAAAAAGTTATATATAATATAATCTATATATTTCTCATCTGGAACTTATTATTCAATACATTATTTTGGGTATTGTTTTTTTTATTGATCTTAGATGTAGATTATTATAATATGTATATGTATGCACCAAAAACGTTGGCGGTACAAAGTCAAATATAAATCAAAAGTAGGGGTACGCGAATAAAAAAGGTTGAATACCACTGTTCTGAAGCGGTGTTCCATAAAGTTTTTAAACTGACTGTACACTTAACAAACCTGATTTTTTTTTTTGCAAAACACTATTTTGATTCAGGTATGTGCTGCAGCAGAGAAATGCATTAAAGATATTAGTAATTACGAGTAAGTAATAAATGTGGATGACTTACAGCTGCCGCTCGTACAGATTTCATTCGTGTGCTTATGCAGCGATGCGAGGAGCTTTGGGCTATGGCCGCGCGGCGCGCATTATTCGCCTCCGCGGTACAACAGTGTATTTAGCATTTCATCTTTAAGAGAAAAATCGGAAACCATAAATATACTAGATGTTGGATCCCAAAATGGGAGACAAAACGTACAAATGGAGTCCGAGAGAACTTTTTTTTATTTAGCACCACGTCTTACTACCCGTTCGGGTTATACGCTTTAAGTACTAATTACGCTAATGGATTAGGAATTGGGAAGGTTGATTTAGAGGAAGTGAACCCGCATTTGCGTGGAGGGAGTGTGTAAAAACATTTAGGAAAAAACCCTAGAGAGCTGAAATTTGTTATGGACGTTATGAGCATGTAATCTCTTAGAGAAAAATACGAAATGTGAAAAATTCAAGATAGCGGATCCAAAATGGCCTATGAAACGCACTAATTGAGTCTTAAAGAGCTACTACTGGAATTCACGCTATAAAGCATGCCATCTCTGTAGAAAAAACTTAAACTTTAAAAATACAAAATGACAAATCCGAAATGGTGGATTAAATGTACAAATTGAGTACTAGAGATCTCAAATGTTGTACGGATGCTATGGACCATGCAATCTTTCTGTAAAAATCATAAACTTGAAAAATTCAAGACAATGGACATAGCATACAAACTGAATCCGATTTGGATGAAAATAAATGGTATGGAACTCCGAACGGACTTTCTCGCTCTATTGTATGAAAATGGAGATATTTACTCAAAACTCGTAATATATGTGAAACTAAATAATATACACCAGCAAACCCATGTATAAATTGCACTATACTTATGTAAACTTTTTTTTTAGTCCTGGCTTTAAATTTTATAATTTTGATTTTAACGAATTAGGCCCTAATGTCCTCCCAGTTTTAAATTTTATAATTTTGATTTTAACGAATTAATGTCCTCATTTGTATGTTTGGACCAATAAAAAATATCAGTGTTGGGTCCACAAGGATCAACACTTCGTATTAAAATGTCAACTTTCGGTTACAATTTTCGACTTTTTATTAGGTGTTGCAAATCTTCATGCCATCGCATTGCTATTAAATTTCTCATTTATAAATTTTGAACAATAAAAAATTTAAATATTGACTATTGAGTTTAAAATGAAGGCGATAGATCATTGTTGTACAAACATTTTTCCTAAGATGTTTAAGAAAAAATAACATAAGCTTTTTGAGAGACTAACTTATATTTAACTACTTTATGGCATTGGAGAATTATTGCGTTAAAACTCAAGTAGTATATATTTACAACTAAAGCTCACAAAATAGTATTAATATATTTGCCAATATCTAAGAAACTGTTGGTTTTATAAAACTATATTCTATATAAAAGTTTTTTTATTTTTAATAGTACTACAAATTTGCAATGATAAGTTATTTAGTATCTCAAATAGTTGCGGAGATACGGAAGTTTCTGCTTCTGTGAAGTACCGTAAAATTCATTTTTAATGTAAAATGAAAATATCCAGTTTATTTATGACGCAAATTTATGCTTTAGATGTGGTCGATAAACTATTGAAAGGTATAATAAAATAACAGCTTCCCATTTGGCGGTTGGGTAATTTTTTTAGGTGGAGGCTTAGGTCAATATTTACCAGTTCCCCCTCCCCCCATTCCCATAGAGCCACAATAACACCAACAAGTGTAAAATATTAATTTTGAGGTTAGACTTGGTGAAGCTAAGGCTGACTAGCAGTATGCGTTCACAAGACCCAAACTAGGGCCCATGATTTCTGAAGTTGGGAGATGGCAGCTCCTTAGTAACGATAAGCTGGAAATTGACCTCATAAAAGTGCTAGGCAAACTAATAGTTAGTGATATAGTCAAGGAAACATTTGGCAGTCGTCTTAAATTTAAGGATTTATTAACATTTGCAAGTATGTTAATACTGTGTCAGAGAAACGACTATGTCAAGTCTGTCAATGAGGAGGTTCTAAAACTACTAGAAGGAGAAGTTGTTTGATAATTTAGCATGGACACTATATGCTGTGATGACAAAAAGAAAGGGGATGATAGATAACCAACCATCCAGTTGCGTACTTCAACAATCTTACTCCCTCAGGCTTGCCTTCACATAAAATGGATTTGAAAACTGGTGTAACAGTAAAGCTGTTACGAAATATGAATAGCAAAAGAGGGCTGTGTAATGGAACTCACTTAGCAATCGTTAGGTTGATTCAAAATTTAATTTCAGAAAACCTCTTCACAGGTTCTTACCAAGGTAACCCAGCTTTTATACCTCTAATAGAACTCGCACCTACCGAACCAGACCTGCCATTTGTGATACGCTGGTGACAGTTCCCAATATGACTGTCATTTCCAATGAACATTAATTAACTTCCATGGCCATAATATAGGAAGAGTTGGTGTCTGTCTTCCTACTTCGGTGCTTGTTTCCTTTTGCGTCGTATGTTGACAAGTTCTAATGCTGCCTGAAGAGGAGCACAAGATTAAATTATAACATGTATCAACCAATTGGTCACACCATGTTATTGACGCTACTTATTTATGTGATGTTAAATTTCTCAAGGGTTCTGGAACAAGAAAAAAAAACAGATTAATATTAGTGGGGTAAAAAAATATTGTAGCAAAGCTAATAAGAATGTTTAAAGATAAGGTTTCCGAGCAGGGCTTTGTCCAGTGTTCAGCCATGGCCAGCTATATGTAGCCTTTTCAAGAGTACTCCATGCAGCATACATTAAAGTACAAAGTAATTATTGTCAAGGTGACCTTATTAGAGAAGAGCCAAAATTATTTGCCAAAACTGTAGTACACCAGGCTTTAAAAAAGAGCCAATACTCTATTTAAAATTAACAAAAGAAACTCTTCATTGAACTACACTATCCTGCCGCAAGGCAGAATTAAAACCTATGTCAAATAATTATGTTAGAATAACATCAAATACTTGAGTATAGTGAGGGTGGGAAAATAATCCCGTAGAAAATTGTTGCTATCAACCTACACTTCCCGAATTGCATGTCCTAACTCCTACGAGCCTTTTTTTCATACATCCCGATAGCCTGACAGATCCATTACACAAATAGCGCTACATTCTCTTATGGCCAATTAAAAAATATATCAAAACCACAGGAAGCCGAATTAGCTTGGATCAGAAATTTTACCTGGTGGGGAACAGGTCTAGCCCCTAGTTTTGATGTAAACAAAAGTTTTTTTAACATTCTCCCACTAATAAATCTGTCGACAGTACCGTACATATGTGAACTATATATTGGTTGGTTAGTTATCGCAGTGTACTATGTCTCCGGTTATTAATAAATAATTAATTTACTATACTGATGTTACATGTATGAAATAAATATGAACTAATGTGTGATAGATTGCCAAAAATCTTTCTTTTAAAGTCGAAATGCAGTGGCGGCTCGTGTATAGGCACTGCGGAACTGCAGCCCCCCCTATTTCCACTTGATATTATCGATAACATTTAATATAATGAGTCCTTTTTTCTTTAATTATTTTTTTATTTTTGTAGTAGAGTATATATTCCTTAAGCTTAATGTCAGTACTTCAGTAGCCATCCCCCAGTTTATGAAAAATATTCAAAATTCTTTGTATGGAACTGTGCACTTCACACTGCCAGCGACGTGGTGTTTGACTGTTGTGCGCATGCGCACATAGGAAGCGAGTGGAGAGGAAGGCGGGACTTCAAGGTAGAGAGAGAGCGCTGTTGCTGGCGTGATGGTGGAAGGAAGTTTTTTTTTACTCAGCGTGTGCTGTGCTTAAAAACCGTGTACCATATTATTGAATGTGATGAATGTGATAAAGTGTAGAAGAGTGTAGAGTTAGATTATTATTCTGCTTCCAGCTATTCTATTTGATTCTTTTTTTTCAGTTCCTTTATTTAACAAAAAACTTTAACCATGGCCTTGCATCCCCAAGAAATAAGTTCTGTGACTGTAAGTGAACTTCAACAACTTAAGTTTTCACAGCTATCTCTCCACGAGAAAGCTACAGTTATGAAAAGAGGTCGTTCAACACCTGATATTCTAATATCTCAACCAGGCAAAATCAACAACAAGAAATATATTCGTAGCTTTAATTCTGAATGGTACCAACGGAAAAGTTGGCTTTGCGGCTATGAAGTAAAAAATGCACTGTTTAGCTTCCCGTGTTAGCAGCACCCCCACTAATTTTAGCTACAAGCCGCCACTGTCGAAATGGCTACAATTAGAATAGAAGAAAATTGGTTTCTACTTTTTAGTTCAATTTACCTTTGGTATAAAGGTTTCATTTGTTAAAAACTAATTTTATATTGTTTCGATAAAATACTAATATGCTGCAGATTTAATTTGAAACTACAATGTCATCCCACGCGTAACTACTACAATGTTTACTCAAATACGTTGACACCACACGCTAAAATTAGATATTTTTTAATTGACCTGTAGCCCCACCCAACAAGCGGGGTGCTTCTCAAATAAGAGAGTTTGATCCAGATATTTCTTCTATTTCAGAGCAGCAAGTTTTGCCTCAGCCACAACACATAGGCATAGAGTGAAATGTCTTTTTACTTTCGTATATAAAGAGAAAAATTTGTTGTGAAACTTTTTGAGCTTGAGATTATTATGAATTTTCACGTTTTATGTGTTTTGAGATTCCAATAAATGCTACTACACAATCGTGACAACTTTCTCATGTAGTGTATTATAGCTTGAAGCAACATTTTCAAAAATACATTACCTGCAAACTTCCCCAAAGTAAGTGTACTTCAGCAAAAATAATTGATGCTGTTAATCACAACAAACATTCTTCATATAATTTTAAACAAAATTTTCAAATAATTTTTAAACAATTTCAAATTTTACAGAGTCTTTTATTTGTATACAACCCTCAAATTATCTTTATTTAAAAAATAAAAACATATTTATAATGAAAAACAACCCTCAAACACACATTTTGAACAAAGTCCTAAAGGCCTTTTTCGAAACATTTCAAATTTTCTTAAATTTGTCTTAAGTAAACCACCTCTATATTAATGTAATTTAGAAACTCAACATATATGATTATTTATCATATAAAATAGTCTTTAAACACAAAATTTTGAAAAAATTAGAGTAATTAGAGCTATTTAAAAAAAAGTCAACCAAAAGATCTGTTATTGATTACCTGTTATTACATTTTTTTAAATAAAACAAATAAATAATTATTTTTAATGTAAAACCCTTAACAGATACCTATTTTGAACCAAATCCTTTAAGTCATTTTTAAAATATTACAATTTAAAAAAAATCAATCACCATTAAACAACCCTACAACGAATGTTTTCCCGAAAATTAATTGAACAGTTTTATTTGTATTGTTAAATACTATCCAGATATACAATGAAAATAATCGTTTAAGCAATTTTCAAAATATTTCAAACATTCCCAAATCACTCATCAGTAAACTACCCTTAAATTAATTTTTAGAAAAAACAAATATATATTTTAATTTTACAGTTCGAACACACCCAAGGTATATATTAAAAAAAAAAAAAAAACCCGTTAAAGCCATTTACTAAAAATTTGGAACTAGAAATATTTATCTTTAGTAAACTTACCCTTAATTTGGGGGTCATAGCCAAAATAAAAAATACGTCCTGATGTATAAACTATAAATAACAAGTTTGAACCAAATTCATCAAACCGTTTCTTATTCGTGGCCATGGACAGTAAGACGGAATTGTATAATACACTTTTTTGGATTCAGGGACACATAAAACCTAAAGATTAGTCAAAACATCAAGGTCGAAAATGTTCACCATTATAGGTAATACTTTATTTTGATATGAGTAATTAAAAAGTAGATTTTATAATGCTATCTCTCTGTTCTGGGCATAGATCCTCAAGGTTTTTCAAACTTTATATTTATATATTTTACATTATTAGTAAAATGTGTGTTTATTAAAAAAAATTAATCTTAGTTTACGCATGACATTTTTTTAGAAAATATAACATTTATCAAAATTGGCCTCATAGATTTAGTTCAACCGGGTATCTGGGAATTATTTCTCATGTTAAATAAAAATGTAGTTTTATTTTTATAAATATAAATCATTTGAGGATGGCTTACAAATAACTGATTTTTATAAATTTGACATAAAAAAATTGTTTGAACAATTTTTATAACAATTTACATATGCAGAGTGTTTATTGTGTCTAACAAGATGATTTTTTTTAGGAAAACTTACTTAAAATTAATGTTAGTTTATTTAAAACCTATTTCTGAAAAATTTTTTATCTCAGCTATAATGCACCCTACCTTGATAACAGATTAAAACAACTTTTTATTCATACACGCAGTTTAAATTTTATGTAAATAAAAATTAATGATGCACATAAATTGTTGTAGGTTTTTTTTTTTTGTGAAATAGGGTTCCCAATCGTTCACCATCCCAGGCCAATAAATCCTCCGTGTGGCCTTGTTGACCTGAAATATTACTTGAGAAGATTTTTTTTATCACGTCCAAATAATTGGGCTGATATTTTTTCTGAATATCCTTGACCTTGTCCTAGGTCACGTCAACAAAAAAGCACTCATTTATATGGCTGGACAACCACAAAAAGAAAGATCCCATTTCCCGTTCATCGACTCGAACTCTTAGGTCGTAGTTTAACCGATTCTTTACTTTCCCTTATCTTCCACTGTACAATGAGCCTTCACTGCGCATGCGCCTTCGAACATGGCGCCACCCTTTCAGGAAAACATTAATAAATACGGTCGAAATATTACATAATAATGCTGTGATCTGTCTACCAAATAAAACTAGTAATTGTGTTTGTTTAAATAATGATAGCCCACCTCATTAAATTAACTTGCAATATAAGTAGCATAGTGGAGTGACCTCTTTCTCTCACACGTATATATGTGTATATATATATATATATATATATGTGTATATATATATATATATATATATATATATATATATATATATATACAAACTTGCCTCAAATACATTAGTTATCATTTGTGCATCAGGTATTAGTACCCACACGAGCTATCTGCATATTTACATAAATAAAGTAGGTATCAGAAAGGTAACATTATATGAAAAATGTACCTGTATTTGCGTTGAGGGATAGTGCGAAACCATTTAGGAAATTACGTTGTTATTATACCCAGCTGAGATTCAAACCACGTCCTACACATCACCGGTGGTCCTATCTATTGAAAGAGTGATGCCATAGACCATATTCCCACCGATGCGGGTATACGAATTAAAAAAACACTATGTTTTGTCTGAGTCATATCAAGCATTTTTCAAGTGTAAAACTTATAACGCTGCCGATTAACAAGAAAATAAGACTACACGGTTAGACTCGGCCAGAACAAGGACAGGGCCACGGTTTAATAATTCCTTCACCTGATGATTTAGATATATGATCATATTTAACATAGTTTTTAATAATTTTATATAATTTGGATGTTGGGAAATTATTCCACTCATTTAAATTTATCTGTATTCTAGTGAGAGCTACAAGAAATCACACCCAAAGCTGCCATGCCTTATTCAAGATGCATTAATAAAATAACGAGGTATCTGGGGCTGTATATGCATGTAAATAAATAAATAAATATATATATATATATAGGAGATGAGGTGGGTATATTTGATTCTTAGATACATGGACACTGCCGGATATTTATTTAAGAACTGGAACTAGTTTCAGTCCCTTGGCAACTTATATCAGTATGTTATATGAACATCTTAATAAGTACATACATACAATTATTTGAAAATAATGACAATTGAATAGAACTATGAATATAAATATATATAGTAAAAATAAAAATAAATTCAATAAAGCATCAGGAGGAACACCTTTAGTACAATCTCAAGAAGAACCCTCCAGTAAAGTAACTAAGCAGAACACCTTCAGACAGTAACTAGTGGAACTCAAAACCTTCAATACAAGAGCTAGTGGGATTAATTATATTATTTTAAGAAGCGTACAACCCAAATGGGTAGTAAGACGGTAATACGTGGTGCTAATATATATATAAAATCATTTGAGTAAAGCTATTTTAAAATGAACATTTTACTTGACTTTGCTTTTACACATACAAATTGTAATATGGGGGTGTATTTTCTATTTTTCATGGATAGTATATTTTAAGGCCATTTAATTACCTTAGTTGTCGTAGTCATAAATTTAAATTGAAGTAATTTTTTTAAATGGTATCTCTTTAAAATCACTCCTTTCTTTAAAAAAAAACCTCTTATTTTTAGAAAGCACAGACGCTTAAAGAACAAGTTAAGGAACTTAATTAGTCTCAATAAAGTGGGGAAATTAAAAAAAAACATTGGATGTCAGCTGTAATAATTGGCAGGCTGAACATTTCTTCTCGTGTTTTATTAATTGTCTGCTAATAATGAAGTGACCTTGACCTCAGGCCCCACTACTAATTTTTGCAGTGTCATAAAATACGCCTGATTGGCCTGCGAGCTGAGCAAGAGTCAGTGACATTTACAAGTACAATAACAGATCGAGATTAGGTTAGGCAGTATTTCCTTGGAGGATAAAGGAGTGGACTGGAGACAATAGCAGAGGGAGAACCTTGGAGAGATCGACAGGAACGGAAGAGGATGTGCCAGACGACCCGCAGAGACAGAAACTTCTAGTGATGAAGATTATGATGATGATGAGTATTTACTTGCTTAAGGCAGGAAAACAAATTAAGTATTAAAAAACCTGGCCACAGATACTTTATAAGCATTTAATGGTTTTTATATATTTTTACATAGAATACGCACATCTACATTATGGTCTCATGGTCTAAGGCAGTGGTTCCCAACTCTCTTTTTTTTTTCCTAGCTCCCACTTCTGAGAATTGGATGCTGGCTACCACCCCAAACTCCCCCACCCTTCCAAAACTTAAATGTAGAAAGCATTCTCAATTCAGTGACAATAACCCCATATTCACGTAATATTGTACATTTATTTTTTAATTATTTCAAACTAAATAATAATTATTAATATGTCTAAGTAAATTTGTTAAATTCTTATTTATTTCCTTCGAGACCATCTAGTGAAAATGTAAGTACTCAGGGAAAATACAAATGAAAATTAAAAACCAAATCACACAATTTTATTTTTAAAAAACTTACAAGAACAAATATAATTTTTATCATCTGTCAGAAGTCCCAAAGACTGCCTGTTTCCAAATGGGCACTACATGTTATGAACATACAATTATTATCTCCATTAAAACCTAAACACCCCCTTATAATTTTACTCGCCCTNTTAATTTTACCCGCCCCCCCCGCCCCCCCCCCCCCGAAAACCCAAAAACGCCCCTTGGAGGTGGGGGTGAGGGAGGAGGTACCACCCGGGTGGGAAACACTGGTCTAAGGCATAACTCTCACGTTACACTGTATTGGTGGTGACGGATGGATCAAAGTTTGAAACTTTATCAAGTGTGACAAGAGTGGGTATTTTATAAAATACATATCAACTTGCCCTTCACGTAAATTCGTTACATTTAATTTTAAATCTACATTCCTCATCCATATTGCACCAGGCACACTATATAGCTGATTTAAATATTTTAGACAAATAAACTAGAACCATATAGGTCAACGGTATTTCCTTTTTTTCCCGCCATGGTAAGTAGCTGGTTTGGCTGCATCAAACCAGCATTACTTTAATTATTTTTTTACCTTTTTCAATTGAAAATACAAATAAAATAAAGTTTTATATGTATTAATTTGAAAATAAAATAAAATAAATTTTAAAAATTATAGATCAAAGCTCCATAGCATCATCCAGCAATCGAGCCATACTGACTGAATGGCCGCCGTCTTTTGGCGAAGATAGTGCCAACGTCAGCAAATAGAAGGTGTCACGTGGTCAGAACAACGAGCTCTCCGGCCGTTACTAGCAGTTTTATAAACCAAAGCTGCTACTTATTTTTCAAGTAGTTCCTTATTTGTCCTCACAGGGCTGAGTTTGACCCCATTCCTGACCCGCTGATTCATAGAAAATTTGGAAGCGTCGGGGATGAAACCTGGGACCTCTTGTTCTGTAGTCAGGAACTCTGACCACTATCCCACAGAGGTGGTCCTTATATTATGTTTTTAGTTCTTGTAAATAAAAATAAAATAAAATGATCTGCTCAAATGGCACCCTGAATTATATATTGTGTGCAATTATCAAACTCTTGAATTATTTGTATTTTTATATAAATAGCTCGTATATTATATGTAATTATTTTTATATTATGTACTATTTACACATATTTTAATGGTACTTAAACTGGTAAATATGAATTTTCAATAACTGGAACCAGAACTGAAAACTAATTAAAAATTGAAAAGAACAGGGGCATAGATTTTTCTAGAACTGGAACCAGAACCGAAACCTTTAAAAGTTTGTTTGGAGAGCCAGAACAGGAATCAGAACCAATAAGTATTTTTCAGTTTTACTCCCTGGTTTAAAGTTATAATAACATCTCAACAAGTATTTTCTTAACAAGCTGTAGTCCATATTTTATTTTTGCTTGTAACAACGAATTACATCTTATTTCTCATACTGAATCATACCTTAGATAAATGTGTTATTTCCACGATATATTGCCTATGTCAAATTTTTGCATTCCTAATTATTTGAAATCTTGCTTATCCGAACTGTACCAAGTCTCATAAAATTCAGATGAGATGGACGAGTTTCTGATGTAAGTTATCTGAAATTTACAAACGTTACTAAAACTACTTTTACGTATATATACGTCAATTAATATGTTATGCATCCGATACCTTCAACAAATAGTATAATAAAAATGCCTTTACAATTAATGATAATTTAGCTACATTTTGTCAAAGTTGATAAAAAGGATTATTTTTAATAATGTCATAGCTTGTAGCCCTAGGTAATCTAGAGCATGCAAAAATTACGTAAGTCTAAGAACTCACACTGTAAACTCTCTGAATCAGTAGTGGCAAATCAGTGTACTAGATTATGTTTTTAAAAATAGTTTGTTTTCCCAAGTAGCATCACAGAGTATTATCAAAACTATTAACTTAGAGCAAACAGACCTCTTCTTTTGGTATTTAATAGTGAGTTCTTAAACCTTTTGAGGAGAGGGGGGCCAAACAAGGACACCAGTTGTTAGGGGGCTAGTCCGAAGTGCTCAACATATCCAGTTACTGTACCAAGTTTAACCAACTTGTTAGGAGAATACCCTACAGCTTGAGTCACTGTTATGTAAAGAGGAGGACGCCCCAACCAGTCTTATAAGTCTGAGATAGACCACAGCCGCGCAGCGCCGGGCGGTCGTGTGTTTGACACCAACTAGAAATATAAAACCGAAGATAGATTAGTCAGGACACGGACTACTGTGTAGGAACATTGATAGAATGAGTGATTTTTCTAAACTCTTTCAATTAGTTCTAAATCCTACATCACAGTATACACAAGTAACGTAATTAGTCTATTTCAATAAACAAAATCAAAACGAATCCTATAATTAATTGCCACTACCTACCCATCCCACCAAGCCCATCCTTACACACAGTCCCGTGGAATGCAGGGGTAATGACAATAAGTTGTTATAAAACTACCATCTTGAGATATTTATACTCTAGTCACCTGCACAGGCTGGCATGTGGTCTAAGTGGCATACTCTTCTATTCTGATTCTCATGGGGTAGGGTGTTTGGGAGTCAAATACCGCCCAAGTGTATGGAGGGTGGCTTTCCCTAAATGGCTATCCACTCTCCCTACAATATATGACTTCCTAATTTCCAATCCGTCATTGTAATTAAATGTGACACGTAGAGCACAAATGGGCAGAAAAAAATGATGCAGTTTTTTTGTATACATAATAGTTTATGTCTCTCATAGCTAGTACTTGCACAATTCACCCTCCTGATTCTATTCACTTCTGCTCATAGTTAATGTTTGTTATACCCAGACCAATAAGTTACTCCTTATTCAGGGTTTGGAGTTCAAATTATCAAACTAATTAGTCCAAGCGCGGGTGTACGTACTCCCGTTGGCGCGTGTCAGCAATCCCAGAAATAGTCCCCTTTCTTTCCTGTACCTCATCAATCACCCACAGCAAGACTGATGTTGGCACCAAGTCCTCCAGTTAGTCACCTTGACGCCCTTGGGCAACGGCCGACGCGTACTGGCACCGAACACGTGACCGTGGAACTATTGCCCACCAGTAAACACTGCCAAGACGTAGAGCGTAGACAATATTCAATATTTTTAACAACACTGTATCTTTAGTTTATGTTGCCTAAAAACGAATGACTGTAACACTTGTATCTACAATGAAATAAAGCAGTGGTCAAATTATGATGCTAAGTGTACATTGTTGTACCGGTATTTACTTCCTCAAAGGGAACTTAGCAAATAAAGTGATCATAATTTTTTTAATATCAAAAAGAACAAAATCTAATACTAAATGCCTAGTCATAGAATTTGATTTTTTCCATCGCATCTCATTCGGGTTATATACACTTAATTTAAGTACTAACTACGCTGGTGAGTTGTGGGTGAGGAAGGTTGAATTTAGATAAGATGTACTTGCATTTGCATGTAAAGAGGGGGAAAGAGTGTAGGAAACCATTAAAAAAACACTCGGCATACTCGACCTGGATCGAACCACGATATCCTTGTCATCGGCAGTCTAGACTATTGCGAGAGTAGCACCTCTGACCTGAGCAAGTAATTTAATTTAACTCAAATTTATTGTAACAAGCACTTTTATAAAAGTTGACTTTTGTTTTATATATTAATGTTAATGTCCGTTTTGACCTTTTATCTTCTATCATAAGTTTAAAAAAAGAAGCAAATTGAGTTGCTTCATTGGTTCACGTTTGTGTGTTTAAAATCTAAGAGAGTAAGTAAGTACCTTTGTCCGATAGATAATTGCAACTGTCTCATCCGGAGGATTAAACAAAAATAGGACACCACTGAGTCATTTTGTTCGTGGTTCTTCAATGTTCACAACATAACTAGTTCCTAATTATTAGATGACTCACTTTACATAGCGCGATAGAAGTTTTGATTTCTTTAAAGTTGAAGGGAAGAAGAAACATGTAATCGCTATTGCTAAAATGTTTTTAGGGATTAAGGGGGATTTGGAAGGGGGCAGACCACTCATTCATAAATTTGATCATAATGTACAAACAAACGGCTTTTGTGAATTAAATGAATACGTACATGCAGTATAATTTCTAACTTCGCAGGCTACGTAAATAGCCGGATTCAGACATCATACAACACCTTGGACGACTGTATGACTCTTTTATACCCCTAATTATATTCATCTTTCTCTAAATATCTTTTCCTCCCAATTTATGTATATATTTTTATCTTTTGAATCCCTCTTCTTATATCTCACTTTAGCTCTTTCTTTTTATATATGCTTGATCTTTCTTTCTGCATATATATATGAATTCTTATTTTTTTATCCAGCTATTTATCTATTACTCTAGCCAGTAGGGCTATGCTAAGTACTAATTTTAGACGGTTTTATTTTATGATAAATTTATTAGTGTCGCTACCTATCAATGTCCCTACTCAACAGTTCTGTGACCTGACCTATCTTCGGTGCTATAAATATAACTGGTATCGAACACATGGCCACCCGGCGTTGCACGGTTTTTATATAACTCAGATTTTCATGATGGTTTGGGGCGTCCTCCTTCGTACTGAACAGGGAATCAAGCGGTAAGATATTCTCACCACAAGTTACTGTAACTCGGTAGCTGAGAATATAAAGCACTTCGAAGAAGCCCCTTAATCATTGGCATCCTTCCCCGCCCCACTCTCCGGAAAAATTCTAAAAACTCGTTGTTATGTATAAAAAAAGAGGGGTGTTTCCCCTAAGTTACTAGTTTTGCCAATACTCTGCTATGTTAATCATTAATCACCAAAACAATTTATGTTTTAGAAAACATGACAAAACAACAATCTATGTTTTTGAAAACATGATATGAGACGCGCGCTTAAATGCTGATTCAGAACAATTGACAATATACTTTATCAAGCTTATATAATCCTTGCCTGCTCTAGATTATTTAAGGCTGCAAGTTACGACATCAGCTAGTTTTATAACATTTAAAAATAATGTAGATTAGCAAACAGTACCAATTCTGGGCTTTTATATTTGTATTCTACGTTATATATTTAGCACTATGACACAAACTTACTCATAGCTCCATCAACAAAGTCCTCTCGGTACAGAAATACCTCCTCGGATGCCAAAATTTCCACAAAACGGCTATTTTGGCACAGGCTAGGATACATTTTGTTGTCGACTGAGAATTCCAACCAATGACCAGTTGATCATGGGGTCTGGCGGCTGAATGGTCGTGGAAAATAGATTCTTTGACAGCAGTTTTTTNGTTTTTTTTTTTTTTATGGAGAGGCGTCAACGCACACAGTAGGGAATGTAGAGTGGGAACGTGGCAGTATAACCTTCTAGAAAATACAGACATATTCTTTTGCAGTCCACATAGATAATTATAATTTTTTAATACTAATGGCTTTATTTTTTCTTAAATCAATATTTCCTATTAAAAGTGACAGCTTCAGATCACATGACTTGACGTATAATAGGCCTACTATCTACTTTATTCCATTAGGAACATGAAAGTTCATTGCTGCACTTACTAAAGTACACCACCTACCTTTTCTTGAACTAGTTCTATCCAGTCCACCTCACTAC
The DNA here is from genome assembly GCA_902141375.1 of Timema poppense. Lineage (NCBI taxonomy): Eukaryota > Metazoa > Arthropoda > Insecta > Phasmatodea > Timematidae > Timema > Timema poppense. The sequence goes on along the minus strand of CABFOV010003286.1, from coordinate 2,442 downwards.
ATACTATCTATTTCAGGTTCGTTCTAATGTTATCCTTGCATCTATGTCCAGATATTTCCAATGGTCTCTTTCCATTGGATTTACCAGTCAGTACCCTGAACTAGGTTCTAGATTCATTCATTCACGCTGCATGTCCTGCCCACCGTAATCTACGAGACTTGATTATCCTAACAATGTCTTGTGAAGACTACAGGCTATGTAATTCATTATTACATAACCTCCTCCACTCCTCACCAACCATTAGGCTTGTACTATATATATTTAGTAACATTTTTAACTGTCAGATAATATTATTCCTAGCGTGTCCTTGCTATACACCTGCGATTGTTAGCTTGTGATGGACATAAGATGACAACTAATAATAGGACCGGTGCCGTTGGGCCCACGTACGAACAAATATTGTAGCCTCGTCTTATTTGACTTACAGATGGCGGGTAAGTCGAGACTAAAATCTTCCCCTCTCCCCACCTCCCCCGAAAAATGCAGGTACATTTTCTATATATCTTACCTTCCTCGGTGTAAACATGTGGATATCCCGTTTTGAGAGGGGTTGAGCAAAATAAATAGTTGGGAAAGGGAAGACCAAAATACTCCCTCAAAATTTTAACAACGTGGTATATAAACGTTGATTTGTTGCACTTAAATTAACAAGGCAATTCCCTATTAGTGGTGAAGTCATAGGCTAAGTAAATAGTCGGCTGCAGCTAACACACAATATCTTGCCCAACCACTCACGATGCATGGTAAATATTAAAATAATACACATATAATAATGTCTTGCCGCTTTCAGCTTTTCTCAGGGTCATGGCCACCTAGGGCGCTAATGTTCTTAGAAGCATTCCAACAAAATGTAAATTGTTTTAGTTTTTGAAAAATAAGTATTTAAATTAAATAAGTTAATAATTATTTCTAAATAAAAATTAACATCTTAATAGGCCTACTGTGTGTAATCTAATAATAAGAATATATTTTACTAAAATCCTCCCAAAATTTTAAAATAAAATTAAGTTAAGAAAGAATGATATGTTTGCACATATTGATTAATTGATTATTATTATTTTACTATTGTCACCTCCCCCCTTCATGGTCCTAATTTGTTAGGATGTGTTGCGGCCAAGGCTAAGGGTAGTGACTGGATATATGGCTGTGTGGGTTTCCAATCGATGCACGGCTTTGGTTTTTAGGGTTTTATTGTACTACTTTGGACTACTACAAAATATGATGTTGTTAAGAAGTTACTAGAAAGATATAAAAGTATTTGAAATAACTTATTTAGGAGCTAGGGACATAACAAAGTATAGTGAGGAATGATTAACCAATGGCAAGGGCTGACTAACACCCTAGGTGGTCCTATACGGTTATGAACCCCGGTACCTTAGGCACGACGGTAGCCCCATCACACGTACTCGACTATCTGGCGTCATAACTCAGGTATCCACCAAAACGGGTAGAGTGACCCCCCCTAGAATAGATGCTGAATTTTCAGCCCTGTTAGCCCAACAACTAGCACTATTTATGCTACAACTTGGCCTGATTGCCAGAAGGTATGCTGATAAGACATTCTGGCCACCAGCCCTTGTGTACTATTGTTTAATCACTCATCAAAACACGTTGTAATCATTCTTTCACTTGCAAGTCATAACATTACAATGTTAAAATAAACAAACTCCCCATTTTAAGGCATGTCAATTGCACTATACTATTTTTGAAAAGTATTCTGGCACCTTATAATAATTGCTATTATTATTATTATTATTATTATTTTGCATCACGCAGAGGGTGTGGTTTATTTATATTATACAGAATACAACTAGGGCGCAAATTTTAAGTGTCACCTAGGGTGCATGACACCTTTGCGCTCGCCGTTCTATCAACAGTCTGAAATTTAAAGGGCACGTGTAAGAATGTTCAGCGCATGTAGTCAACTGTAAAGTTATATAATTTAAAAAAAAAGTTTTAAAAGTAAGCATTATAGGACGCTTGGTACGAAATGTCGTAGTTCTGAGATTGAAGTGAATATTTAAAAGAATGGAGCTAACCTTTATCAAATAAATAAAATCATTCTATAAACACAATTTTAAGATAGATGGTAATATTTTGTAGTGGTTTCAAAGACTCACTGCTGTAATTCCCATAATAAACATAACAGCAGTATGAGGACATTTTTAATCAAGTAGGTGGAGCCCTTAAATGACAATAAACAGGTGACAATCGATAGCCTGCTAGTACCGGTCCCAGATAGCACTCAAACAAGATCTTGTCTCTCGTGTTAGTCCTTTGAAGTCGCACTTGGCTGCCATATGGGAAGATAAACATTGACAAGTTAAATACCCCGATGACGTGCAAGAAATAATAAGGATAGTAATAGGGATTGTCGATTTCTGGGGCAGACAAAGAGCTAATTAACGCGAACAAAGGGGCCTTAATTGATTGAGAGGGTGG